>VZTL01076885.1:5639-26649 GCA_013400535.1 Scopus umbretta | reverse complement strand
CTTGCTGAAGTCAAGGTAGACAACATCCACTGCTCTCCCCTCATCTACCCAGCTGGTCATGCCATCATAGAAGACTATCAGATTTCTCAAGCACAATGCCAGCAAAAGAAGCTTTCCTGCTCAGAATTTTTCCATTTGGACTTAATAGCCTCACTCTCACTCTTCTCACCCAGCTTTCTGCTTGGCTGTGACATGCCACAGGAGTGCTGAATGCACAACATGCTGCTGGACCTCCTTAAATATTAGACAATCACAAAAATGTTGCGCTTGGTGTTCTTTTTATGTCTGTGGTTCATAGCCGCAATGAATGACACAAAGGCTGAGATCACAAAGTGACTTGTTAATATGAACATGTCCAAAATGTACCTTATCCTTCTGTGGACAGGCTACATCAATACGAGCAGGACCTCCCCAGCGAGCTCTGTCATATTGACATAGCCACCAGGAGCTTGGGGTTGAGGTGAGAGAGAGTATTAAATTTTAACCACTCTTTAAATAACATTTTCTAAATCAATAATGTGGGTCCTGAACCCTTGGTTTTCCATTTGCATTTGGTTTCATTGTGGATGCCATGAAGATGAAGTTTTACCTGCTCTTTTTTACCCTATTTATCTGGATTCAAGGGAATCATGTCTTCACTCTTCCACGGTAAATATCTGATGGTGCTACTGGGCTTTTAGTGTGTGATGAGCGGGACAGGGAAAGTATTGAAGCAAAATAATTCCAAGTTGCATAAGAAAACATGTGGCAAAGGCTGACATTTATTTATTGCTCTTGTAATTGGATATGTGGTTCAATTTAACATATAGATGGTGGAGGAAATGAAATTATTCTAAGTCTTCTTTGCATCCATAAATCCTGCGTTTTTAATCATATTAAAACTATTCTTTTCAGTCTAAGTGCAAATCAATTCTGTTCATTCAGTGCTTTTGAATGCCAATAAAGGGCATTCTGAAACTTAATGGGAAAAAATAATTTGCTTCATTTGCCTTAAAACAAGACCTTAAATGAATTACTTCTTGAGGTAGAGAGAGAAACCATTCCAGAAAGTGCTAACAATCTGTTTTCTTTCTCAAGCAGCTTTTATGATTGTTTTTCCAGTCATAAATCATTTTTGAATAACCATTTGGTATTTGTACAATGTTTCAGAAGCAGCTGTATTGTTACCTATCGATAAACTTCAGAAATGCCCTGAAACCAAATGCTTTGTTAAAACATGAGAACATATGTCAGAGACGAAGACAGCCAAAGTGCTTTTATTTTCTACATGTACAGCTGGTTTAAAAACCTGAAATGTTGTAAAAGGTAGAACTAAAAGGATAAACCCCTCATGTGGTGACATTAAGCAAGATGAACAACCTATAGGAATCACGATTAAACACAGTCTGCTCCCAGGACTGAAATACCTGCACAAATAATAGTGAATTGTGACTCACAGCCCTTCTGTGACTTCACACAAGCCAGTGGGCAGACCCGTGGCAGGTGAACACCTCATGCCTTAAAAAGAGCATCTTTCTTCTCCATTTGTGTTGCAATCATATTTTATTGTGGATTGCTACGGAGGTGTGAGGGTTAAAGTAGGGGGACAGTTAAACATGTTTTTAGGTGAATTCAGTGGAACAATATTGCTCTGTGCTACTTGAAGGTTCATTTATTTCATGTTTAAATAAAACACTGAATATCTGGCCCTTACGGCATTTCCCACTGGAAAGCATAAGTCTAACCCTCCCAGCCCCAGTTATGAAAATGGCTAAAATAACGAGATTTTAAAGGTGATATATTATATCTGACTTTTTACTTTTATTTGAGTGCTAGTGTTGGAGGATTTAACGGTCATGTATTAAAGCTTCCCTTTGTAAGGTTATAGTGTGGTTACTGCATCTGAACTTCTAAGAAAAATACCAACATTGTGAGACTTGTGAAAGAGCTGATAACACTGGAAAGACACCTAGCCCACTGTAGGGAGAGGGCAAGGCTGGAGGCTGTATGAGAGCCAACAAGGTGGGAGAAAAGAGAGCCAACAGGCAGACATCTGTGCTCCAGGTAGAAGAACAGCTTACATGGTACAGGAGAAGATGCTGGCAGCACTCCTTTAGTGACACTACCTGCTGGAGCCAGGGTAAGACATTCAGCTGGAGATAAGTAGGAAGGCCTCTCTTCTGGAGATGTTAGTCAGAAAGAACATGTAAGGTTTAAATGAAGCCACGCTATGAGGACAGAGAGAAACATCCATGCTGACACCTTGTTTTTGTGGGCCTGTGTGATATGTGATGCTGACAGCCTTTCTAGTGACTGAGAGATGCAATGGAGAGGAGGGATGAAGAGACTGAGATGCCTGTAGAAAGCCATCACTGATTTATGCCTATCTGTGAGATGGTGGCAAGGCCCCTGGATGGGATTCATCTGACTATATGGGATTTCTACATAGTTCTGCGTGGGAACAAGTCCCCTTCACCTTCCTGTACAGCTAGTGGAGAAAAATATGTGTATTTAGGTTATAACTCGTTCCAGTTTAGCACACACATCTAAATCATCTCAGGTTAACTGGACCCTGGAAGTGCCCGTTTCTTTATTAAGAGAGTGATTAGCCCAGATGAAGATATGAAAACCATCTAAAATGAACTGTAATGCATCCCACTCACTCTGTCATAGTTACAGGGTAAGACCTGAGCACTGTAGTGTGGGGATGGCAGCTGGACTTCTATTTACCCAGAAGTAAAAAGGAGAGCAAAAAGATACGGCAAACAGTGATAGACTCCAGTGGGACCCTAGCAAAAAGTTGGAGGAGGGGAATGAGAGGGAGCCTTTTAAGGACAAACTCAAAGAGCAACCAGGGAAGCAAAGGCATGAGGACAGAAAGTGAAAGAAAAGAAGTGTGTTCAAGATGAACATGTCCAGCCATACCACGGCAGCAGGCAGGGCAAGAAAACTGGGGGTGGACGGTTGTTTCTGAGATTGGTTTAATGGCAATAATTATAGCTTTTGTCTGGGTGTTTTCTAACAGTAGGGCAGAAGATAGATGAAAGAGGGTATAATGGCAAACTGAAGCAGCGGAACTGAGAAGCCCAATGACAACAATTTCATCTGTTAATGCTCCCCATGTTAAACATGACTACAAGAGCAAGGGGAGAACTTGGATCAGATTGTTCAATGTACTCAGGTCCCACCAACAAGAGCTATAGAGGAACCGCTGCTAGCTACCACCTGTCCAGTACTTTCCACGCTCAGCTGAAATATTTATGCAACAAATGGTGGGATACAAGTACATACCAGCTTCCTCATTACGGTATTCTCAGGCTGTGGGAATTATAGGACAAAATCAGATGCAGCAGCCCTTTTCTGGTCTCTCTTGTGAAAAGACTTCCCCAGATAGGAGAAGACAAATTCACTTTTAAAGTAGCCCCAAACACATGCTTTGGAGAGCACTTGCCTAAAGAAATAGGTAAACTGCCAACCCTACCTATCCCTGATTGCTTTTTGATGCTCCATCAAATGATGGTGGAGGCAAAAATAGGGCTGGCATGTTGTTGGTTCTGCATGAAAAACAACAGTGATTGCTTGGAGCCTGGCTAAAAGTAGAAAAGATGAATCACCTGGTTGCCAGATGCTGTCAGGTCTCTGCTTGAAATCAGTCACAACAATGAGTTGTGACAATCATGCTAGGCAGCTTGAAAACACTGGTTTTGAGAGCCCTGCCTGTTTTCTTTTTAGGATGGTCTTTGCAGACAGGGCTGGCAGGGACTTCCACAGTGCCTGGTTTATGCTCTGCCACCACCTCTACATGATTAGAGGGCTGAGAGCCACCCCAGCCCAGAAAATGGAAATAGGGGTCTGACATTCCCCTGTGTCTCCTCCTTCTACATACACAAATTATTTTAATTATCTGTCCAATGCAATTTTGAACTACATGGCTTGCAGGTCACTGAAGATCAGGACTGGATTTACAATGCAAAGTGGCATTTTTTGCTTTCCAGAAAGTGAATTTCACTTCTGTCACCGATGGTGGGGTCAGGCGTGGAGTAGCTGGGAAGCGCCATCTCATGTACAGTATGTCTGGACCATGGGTTTCAAGAAGAAGGGGACTACAAGTTACTGGGCAAAGAGGGGGAGGACAGTGGTATAGAAGACCAACTGAAACCATACCTGGCAGAAGGGCAGAAATCAGCAGATCAGAAAAACTGGACTGGAGTAGGAATGATGATGGTAGTAGCCTCTGCACATCTACTAAACGTCATGTTTGGCTTTTACCAAACTGGGAGGGTTTTTGCCAGACTGGGAGGGCTCATGTCTCTGCTGAACAGTGACCGAGACCAAGAAACTCAGGGGAGAACAGGAGAGCTGTCTTCCTGGTCTAGGCTAGTTTTCCACTGGCGCTGCTGCACTCTGGATTAGCTGGGGCTGGTTGCTGTTGCGCTAGTGCCAGCTCCCAGAAGTGATCTCAGAGTCCATCAAAAGATTTGGCTACCAAAGCCCTGCACCACCTCTTTCATGGATTCTACTGACTGACAGAAGCAGAGGCTGGAACAGGGCTCAATATCCTCACTACTGAATCTTGTTTGAGTTCGTGGCAGCCAAGCCAGGGAAGATGAGAAAGGCCAAGCCTGCTTCTGTACTTTTTCGTGACCTAGAATTATAGAATCATGGAATCATTAAGGTTGGAAAAGACCTCTATCATCTAGTCCAACTGTCAACCCAACACCACCATGCCTACTAAACCATGTCCCAAAGTGAAGAGTAGTTCCAAGTACCTGTTCTTTACCTAAATACCCTTGTTTTTCAGGGACGAAGTTTTGTGGGCTCTCCCAGAAACAGACAAAGAGGTTGAAGCCCTTCAGGATTTACTGAACACCACTGAGGTAAACAGATGCCTCTGTCTTTCTGGTCTCTAGGCCAAATTCTTCCCCAAAGTGCACTAATACTGTTTCCTCACCCCGGAAAAAAAGATTTATCCCACTTTCATTAATTTGTCCTAATACAGCAACTCAGAAAACGCTTGGTTTTCATTGCTCCGCCACCTTCTGATTTACATGAGGAGACCCCTCCTTCATTATGTTATAGCAGTGCATTATATCAGAGCTTAGATTTCTGCAATTGATTTTGTGTATTAAGACACTGTGACATTGGCAAAGCACCAACACACAGTAAGTAGAAACACATTTGCTAGGCAACCTCAGCACTTTAGACCGATGAAGTCTTGACGTATATGACTTCCACAGCTTTGAAGATCAGGACTGGATTTCTCTTATATTTTTCTTAAAGCAGCCTTTAGAAGATAAAAATCTCTTAAGCAATACTTTTATTTTTCTTACTTCTATATTTTATTAAAGAATAGAGTATTTCATTAAAATGAGGCATTACTTCCTCTTCAAAAGCATTTGCCCAATCACACCCTCCCAGTTTGAAGCCAACACTCTGCAACAAAGGTGTAACCACTCCCTTGACCAACATAATTTACAGGGTGATTGAGGATGTCTCAGATGACTGAGAGCTTTTAATGGTGGCTATGCCCAGTCTTTCTCTGGCTTTCTTGGCTTCTATTCATTTTATGTCCACTCAAAAATCCTACTAGTCTTCTGTTGTCCCTACTAGCATCTTCTGATCTTTCCCTTCAGTTCTCACAAACCTCGATAACCTTCCTTGCCCTTTTCCACCTCCACAAGTCAACTCACATATCCATCTCTGTTGTTGCACCAAAATAAATCTCCCTCCTCCATCTTTTTCTCACCGCTGTCATTCTTCACTTTCTTGTACGCAGAGGCCTGTCCTGGTTTTGGCTGGGATAGAGTTAGTTTTCTTCCTAGTAGTTGGTACAGTGTTGTGTTTTGGATGTAGGATGAGAACAATGCCGATAACACACTGATGGTTTAGTTGTTGCTAAGCAGTGCTGACACTAGTCAAGGACTTTTTAGCTTCCCATGCTCTGCCAGGAGCACAAGGAGCTGGGAGGGGGCACAGCCAGGACAGCTGACCCAAACTGGCCAAAGGGCTATTCCATACCATATGGCATCACTCTCAGTATAGAAACTGGGGGAGTTGGCTGGGAGGCAGCGATCGCTGCTCGGGGCCTGGCTGGGCATCGGTCAGCGGGTGGTGAGCAATTGCATCACTTGGGTTTTTTTTGTCCCTGGGTTTTGTTTCTCTCTCTCAGTTGTTCTCCTTTCCATTACAATTTGTATTACTATTATTATGATTATTATTTTATTTCAAATATTAAGCTGCTCTTATCTCAACCCATGAGTTTTCTTACTTTTGCCCTTCTGATTCTCTCCCCCAACCCACTGGGGCAGGAGGGTGAGCAAGCAGCTTTGTGGTGCTCAGTTGCTGACTGGGGCTAAACCACAACAGAGCCCCAAGAAGTCATGAAGAACAACTGCAGTACGTTCAGTGCAGAGAGCATGTGGTGCTTTCTACCAAGTCACTTATATGGATATGCAAACTGAACATTTTTCAAGGGTTATAAAGTGGCCATTTTTTTCCCATGGCTATAAATTGGGCAAGTTATAAGAAGAAAAGTTAAAGAGAATGGGAAAGAGAAAAGGAAAGGGAAAGGGAAAGGCAGAAGAAGAGGGAAAGAGAAAAGGAAAAGGAAGGGGAAAGGGAAGACACAAACAGTACTTCGCAACAAATTTTAAAGGTTACAATCTAGCAAAAAGGAAGCAATTGAAAATTAGCATCTTACAAGAAGAATTATCAGGCTAATTATAGGTGTTATTCCTGCAAAAGTTGGAAAGCAAAAACCTAAAACAAAGGAAATGCTTTGGCCTTACAGCACACACATTTCATGTAGCATTCATCAGAAGACCCAGACAGGGTCCCAGGCAGCAGCATCTACAACAGAGTCTTTTGTAGCTGCCTCTGGGGCAGTGTTAACCATTGCTGATGATAGGTAGAGAGACCAATAATTGTATGCATTATCAAAGTTTCCCATTCGTTGCTTCTCTGCCACCTCAGCTGCATCAATCCAGGGTTCCTTAGTTTTCCTTACTCTCAATTCAAAGAATGCCTACACCAAAGAGAAATTAAATCTGAACATCAGGGCACATCAGGGCACATCAGGGCAGACAGCAAGCTAGCCAGGGCAACAGGGAAATCAGTGCTGGTGAGCTAAGCATCCAGCCTGCTTCTTGGAGGGGTTTTCCAAACAATGCCGAGCCATGCGATGCTGCCGCTACCCTGCCAATAATGTCAGAGATGGCTATACTGAGACAAGCTCAGCCATTTGTATAGCACATTGCAGTATTATATCCAGAGGCCAAATGTTTTACCACTTATTGTTCCAAAGTCTTGATTAAAAGCATGGATGAGTTTTTTGTATGATTTTGCAGACATGTTCTTTCTGAGAAATGAGTGAGGTAAACAGTTGACAGCTGATACATGCTTGGAAACATGGTGCCCTAAGCTGCACCGGAAAGGAGAAAAAACCAAACCAAACCAAACCAAACCAAACTAAACCAGCCAAAAAACTATTGTCTGGCGACTCCATGTTCTATGTCTTCAAAAATGTATCCAGGAATTATGTTGACCTTTTTCACATTGTAAATTCATGCCTAATTTTTTGCTTACTGTCACACCTAGATCTTTTGTTATTATTGGTTCTAAAATTTCAGTCTTTATTGAATATGTTGGCTTCTGATTTTATTATTGTAAAAGATTAAATTTTAGCAAGAAGAATCTCATCTTATTTTCCTCCCATTTCTAATCTCTGTATTGCTGCTTCAACTTGACTTATATTCAGACCCCTTCTGGCATTTATTTCCTCCCTGATCAAAGTCATCAGCAAATACAATAACTACAAAGACTGGTCTGATCTTCATTAATTCTCCAAATACCCTCAGGGAAAATAACTCTCAGCAGATCTGAAAACATGTAACATAATAACCAGCTAAATGTATCTATTATACTAGAAATACTATCTCAGAAAAGGTTATGTTCCTGTCTTTGTTCTTGATTTATGAATTTATGTGCAGAAGTCATTATAAACATTTCTTAAATACACACGATTCATTTCCAGGAGTAGCAGAATGCTATAACACAACACAGGGAACATTAAACTGCTTGTTACACATGTTCTTTTAAATTGAAAACATATGCTTTGATTATTTTCAAAATACTTAATAAAAGTTAGGGGAATATTTTTTCTTTCCTTAGTAAAAAAAAATAAGATGTTTTTGGAAACTTTGCAGGTCATTCTCTGGCAACCTGTTGCAGTTGAAAACATCAGGAAGGACAGAGAAGTCCATTTCTATGTCAGGGCATCCAGCATAAATAGCATAAAATCTCAGCTAAGGCAACTCACCATTCAACACAAGTATGTATTTTTTATTTGTTGTCATTAATGTTTCTGTAAAGTTGTTTGTCATTTATTTAACATGATGTCGTGCTGCTCTTTCTTTGTTATTCAGAGTCTTGGTGGGAGATGTTCAAGGACTTATTGAAAAACAGACTGTCAATGACACAGTCAACCCACGCAGATCTTCATCATATTACGAAAACTACCATTCGATGAAAGAAGTAAGATACTTCTGTTGTAATCCTCTGTAGATTCAAGGGGTGAAATTTGTCTCATGGTTGAGAATGGAGACAGGGAAAGAAATCAACAGGTAAATAATTATCACTGTATTGCTCAACCACTGAGAGTTTTATTTACTTAATATTTATTTAATGACTTCATAGAGAAAGAAAGAAGCACCAGACAAACGTATTGCCTCAAACTGCCATTCAAATGCAGTCAATACAGAAGCAAAATGAATTGTAGAATCATAGAATCATTACGGTTGGAAAAGACCTCTGAGATCATCTAGTGCAACCATCAGCCCAACAACACCATGCCTACTAAACCATGTCCCAAAGTGCCACATCTACACGGTTTTTGAATACCTCCAGGGATGGTGACTCCACCACCTCCCTGGGCAGCGTATTCAATGCCTCACCACTCTTTCAGGCAAGAAATTTTTCCTGATATCCAATCTAAATCTCCCCTGGCGCAACTTGAGGCCATTACCCCTCGTCCTATCACTTGGTACTTGGGAGAACAGACCAACACCCTCCTCACTACACCCTCCTTTCAGGAAGTTGTAGAGAGCAATAAGGTCTCCCCTCAGCCTCCTCTTCTCCAAACTAAACAACCCCAGTTCCCTCAGCCACTCCTCATAAGGCTTGTTCTCCAGACTCTTCACCACCTTCGTTGCCCTTTTCTGGACATGCTCCAGTACCTCAACGTCCTTCTTGTAGTGAGGGGCCCAAAACTGAACACAGTATTCGAGGTGCGGCCTCACCAGTGCTGAGTACAGGGGCACAATCACTTCCCTACTCCTGCTGGCCACACCATTCCTGATACAAGCCAGGATGCTGTTGGCCTTCTTGGCCACCTGGGCACACTGCTGGCTCATATTCAGCCGGCCGTCAACCGGCACCCCCAGGTCCTTTTCTGCCGGGCAGCTCTCTAGCCACTCTTCCCCAAGCCTGTAGGGTTGCATGGGATCGCAAAACAACATATAAATATTTAAAACATTAAATTAATAATTGAACTAAATAGAATGAAGGAGGAATTTCAGGGCTATACTTGGACTGTGCTGTGATTGTATCTTACTGTTTGTTTTAAAAGAAATTTCACTCACGTAAGTGGTAAGTGGGCTGAATTACTAGTTTTTCTCTCACATCAGCTAAAAAGGCAGGATTTTCAGAGGAAGAATGACTTTAAGTCTAGACCACCTTCACGGATGAAGGAAAACAATAGGGAGAAGATCTATTTACTAACTTCATCCTTGCAGATATATCATTGGATGGAAGAAGTAGTGAAAGTCCATTCTGACCTCCTCCAGAAAATACATATTGGATCATCATACGAAAAACGACCACTTTATGTTCTGAAGGTACAGCTGTGACTTACTGCAAAAACTTTCCAAGTACTAATGTAAGCAAGTGATGGGGTTTGGCCAGAACACTTTCTTAAACCTATACTTATACGCATATTTTTGTGGTTTTTAGAAGTTTCCTAAGTTCTCCTAGTAAGGTGCATTACCTTTGCAAAGGCATTTGACCACATTAGGGTTCTTGTTGGGTCACAAAGAAGTTATCACATCCAGGCCATCAACCAAAGGCATGAAATACTGGCATGGTGGATATCCTCCTCTGTTGACTATGAAGCCAATCTAGTTTGTTGCCCTGCATAGTTGGTGATTCACCCACTTGACCTCAGGTCTTGCTGTAGTCTTGGTGTCTGTTAGAAGCTTGCTGCAAGCAGTCTGAATATGGCTCTCTGACTGGATGCAAACATAACTGATAGCAGTATCCTGGCCCAGGGTCAGTCTACAAGACAGACACTTCTTCCATCTTGGTTACCCTTTTCACTTCCACTTTTATGTGGTACACTTTACAACAGTGACATTTTAATGCAATTTCTCTTTTGTCAGCTTTCTAAAAGCCAGGAGAAATCCAAAAGTGCCATATGGATTGACTGTGGTATCCACGCTAGAGAATGGATTTCTCCTGCTTTTTGCCTGTGGTTCATAGGCCATGTGAGTAGATAATCACATCTGATTACTGTTTTCAAAGCAAAGCAAAAAATCTTGATGACATTTACCTTCTCTGTCCAATTGCGCTCTAAGGTCCATAAAATCTTAATGCATTTACTTCCACAACACCAACACATGAGATTTGTGTCTAAGCAGTGCCTGTGTGTGCATGTATGTGTGTGTCAATAGATGGAGGGGTCTGTGTGAAAGAGAGACAGAAAGTCATATGGTTTGAATGCAAAAGAGCTCAGATGCATTCTCAAGTATGAAAGAAACTTCAAAGTATGTGCAGCAAATTCAACAAAGACATTTACAATTATGAACAGTCAGGGATGGAGGGGGCATGCCAGGAAAAGCAAGTATTTGGTAATCTACCAGGGCTATGTCTATACTGCCACATGGATCCAAGGAATGATCTTGGCTCTGGGTCATGCAGCAGCACATGGTGGCTCCAGCCCATATTACTCCAGCTGGCACTGCCTGGAGTAGATCAGAGGATGCCCAGAGTGAGCTCAAGCTGTCCTACAACCCTCGGCCCATCCTTATGTGCTTTCCTAGAGCAGTAGGTACCCCACACTTGTCTGCTCCAGGCATGGCATAGCTCCACATCAGCACACACACCACCAATTTCTACTTAGCACTTGCTGTGATGTGTCACCTGCTGTTGTGTCTGCTGCTACTGCTCCTCCACCTCCTGCCTCTGCATTTTCTATTTGTGCTCCTGCTTTTTTCTGGATCTTTTTTTCTGGCCACACAAGCTACCTTCTTCTGAAGGTACCATCCCTGCTAGAGACACACTCATTTCAGACCTCCAGAACATGACCAATAACTGCCAGCCACACACATAGTACCAGTTCATGGAAACTAGTAAATCATTGATGGGATGAGACTGTAGTATGGGCTTAGCCCGACCAGCCTTGATATGCAGCTGCAGACCAGAGGCCACATATACCAAATAATATCTTTAATATCTTTAATATCTACACTGCTCAGGATAGTGAACAAAGGTATGCCAAAAGATAAAACATATATGGTTTGCACCTGGATCTTAACATATGTTGCCTTGGTCTTTTTGAATTCAAGGCATCTCTGCTCAACTCATTATGCTGAGCTGCTGGCCCAATTCCTGGTATGGACCACGAAAAGGCTCCTAAGGACTTCATGGCCCAGAGAAGGTTGCCCAGCTTGCTCAGTTAATGTCCTGAGACTTTTGTTACTTTTTCACAAAAGCAAAGTTCACAGTAAAAATAAGCTAGATAAGACTGAGACTTCACAATCACAGTACTGTAAGCCAGAGAAACAACATAGATGAGTCCTGAAAACATGAATTGCGGTTTGGCCCTGATGGAACTAAGTAGTGATGATGATGATAATAATAAGAAGAAATGTGTTTATTTCTGTCCTCGGTCATAACTATAAAACCTCAATGACTATAATATTTGAAAGGAGATTGTAGGAGTTAGAGACAGATACAGCTGAATGTACCTTGTGACCCACTGATAATTCCAGCCTTCAAAGTTCCCTTGGAGAGAAATGCATTTGCCCTTTTCACGCTGCTCCAAATAATTACCAGCTGTGCTGTCACTTTGCCAGTGACATGCCCCTGCAGCATTTTTCAGAAGTAACAAGCTGAACATTTAGGTTCTCTATCCCCTCGATCTAATTTACGTGTTTTAAATTTTATTTCTGTATCACTTCACCAAATAACATTTTAAAATCTGACATTAATACACATCTGCACACACAAATGAAAAACACTAGCTCTCTCTACAAATCCTAGGCATTCTTTACAATGGTTCCACTCTTTATCATTTAATTTCGTCATTAAGATTGTAGGAAGATTGACGTTTCTCATTTAGTCAAGAGAAAGTCCATTGCCTGAGGAAAACTAGGAAAGATTTAAAATGAAAGAGGGCCGTTTAAGTAAGGCATAAAGAAAAAAAAAGATGTGATTAAGGACTTAGTCTATTCTAATAGTAACAGAACCACTTATCTAGGTTAAAATTTATCCCTGTGTCGTGGACCAACAATCAGGTTAGGGATCACTAAAGCCTTCAAAATAGCCTGTGAGGCAAAATTACCAATGTAGATCTTACTGGCTCCTGGCATACAAGTGCATTGAACTCACAATGCAACCAGAAGAAATAATATTATGTAGAGCAGCCACTTGAAATGTTACTTGTTATTTTGGGGCTTGCTTTATTTTATACTACTTTTGTGGTATTTTGGGTGGGAGGGTGGGTTCCTATAATTTATACAAGCAGCAAAAGCTCAAACCTTCCTATTAATGGGCTTCAACTCTCTCTCATGACTACCCATTAACATTAAAGGACTGCAGTGTATCTGATTGACTGTATCAGCTTGATTCCTACCCTCTCCCTGGCACTTCTAACCAAAGATCTACTTTGCTCTTTAGCAATTTCTGTGATGTGATGTGCCTCTATCAGGAGGTAGACTGATCTGATAATTGCACAATTATTTTGCTAATTGCACAATTATTTTGCATACACCGTCAGATGCCTTTCTAGGAAGGTAAGAAAAACACTATTATGAATGCTTCTAATAAGTTTCCCCTGTGCTTTATAGGCCATCCATGTGCGTGAGAGAGATCACACCATGACAATGCTTCTGGAGCACTTCGATTTCTACGTCATGCCTGTGATGAATGTGGATGGCTATGAGTACACATGGAGCCATCCCTCTGTATGTAGAGCTTTCCTGACAGGCTGTGCAATGTACTGATGTGCTATTCATGGGAACTATCAGTGTGCATACTTAAGGCATCATTTCCATCCTGGAACTGCATGCCCCAAACTCTTAATCTGTGCTTGGAATTCCTGCATCTCTGTCCTATTTAAACCACAACAAATACTGCAACTAATTGGCGTTTGACCCCCAGTACCTTTGTGTCTTCCAAGCTGCTGGAAATGCACTTGGAAATGACAGAATCTCATTCTGGGATTTTAATACTTCCAGATGTCGAGCAATGACTGTGTCAGCCTTCAGTAGCAAGGTTACAAGTACTGGCACACCCCAGCACAAGCTGAACAGCATGCTGCATCACACAGAGCGCAGCCAATAACTCACTCCTTCTTCCTGCGAGGTAGCCCCGTTCTCCGGGGGAGAAAAAAAACAACTTTTTGTTTCAGATAAATGAAGGTACAATGGTATCTTTTGTCCAGGACTTTATTTACTGGATAGAAATTCCAAGCCATTGAGATGGCTCTTTGATGTTTAGATCCTTCACTCGAGTTAAAAAAAAAAATCTCCTCCACTCTTTTACTCATTCAATCTTCAACCCAGCTTGGCTTACATTTGGATCTACGTATACACACCTCAACAGATGCACAGCAAATTTCCAACTTTCCACATGCTATCAGCAATGCCTACAGAAAGGCTGGACTTGGACTCCTAAACTCACATACCTGGCCAATGTCTTCTCCCCTCCTTCTGTAGTCCAAATCCACTGAAATCAGACCAGATGTGACCACTTCTTATTCTACCCAACTTCTCCTTTTACCATGCAGCCTCGCTGGCAATCAGATTGTGGTTTTATAATCTTCCTTGGTCTTTTGCCTCTTCATTGGCACATGACCTGTAGAGGCAGAAGTGGGAAGGCACGTTTAACTAACCAGTGAGATGGTGCATTGCTTTTCTCAGCTTTTTCCCTGAACATGGCTCATGTGTCTCTTTCCGTAGAATCGGCTGTGGAGAAAGAGCCGCTCATCGCACGGTAACAGCAAGTGCATCGGTACTGACATGAACAGAAATTTTGATGCGCACTGGTGTGGTATGACATCATTTCCTTCCTATTGTACCCCTGCCTCACTTTTAGCCTTTAGAATTCTTTATTTTGAAAACATTTTTATTTACCTTTTCACAAAGTTGATATAAAGACAAATGCAGCTGAGTATCTGTTATGAACCGGGGAACACTTCCCTGACTTGAGACACTTTTTGTTGGGACTCAGGATTTTTCCTCCCCATATGCCACACTGGGGACTAACCTCTTCCCAGCACGATGACAAGAGAGAGGGGGACCAGGACCCTGGATCCTGCCCCTTGCATCACAGCATGACACACCTGGTGCAGGCTGTTGGTGGGAAGGGGGAAGAAGTGGCCCTTGCCATGTCACCCAAGGCCTACTGCACCATCCAGTTGAGTAGATGCTCCACCATACTGTATGAACTGATCACCTCGGTCATCCTTCAGTAATGCCCAGCTGACCACGATATCATGTTTACTTGCCCACAGGCACTTTAGTACTTGACAGGTTTTTAATAGTCTGTGGAATAGCTGTCTTAAAATGTTACCCTATAGATCAGATCTGTATTCACTCAGTACTGACACTAATGTCCTGTATGACTTTCAGTCATTTTAGTCCATTGCTAACCTGGGAATAAAGATGTTTGTTTACCATTCATGGCTATTATATGGAGAAAAAAACATACATTTTTTCAGGCACATAATTATGAAGATGGAGACCAAATACATAGATTTGAAAGCAATATTCAGTATGAATATGTCATAAAAACAGAACTTGTAGAAGTCTGAAGGAATAACAGCAAAAACCTGATACATTTACTAGTTTCAGGGAAAGGTTATGTAATGTAGCACATTCAACTTGTCAAGCACTTCTGGTGGTGAACAACTTCTGAAGCAGAGAAATTATTCTACTTTACAAAGACCAGAAGAATACAGGTAGATTAGAAAGTGCTTCCTCTCTAAGTAAGTCTTTGGACAAAATGTAGACCTTCTTACGGGGCAAAACCGGAACATCTTACTTGAGTAACTAGGGAAGTATTCATACTGTTGTCAGCCATGCTATGCTCCTCTCTTAGAAATGGAAGAGAGAGAGAAGAGAGAGAAGCCTCAGCACCTTGCAGGGTCACTGGAGAATAAAAACTGTACAGGTTAATCCAAGCACTGAGGTCAGGTGCTTACAATAACTTAAGCAGATGACTGTAATGATCTCCCCAGGTTTCTACTTCTTTTAGTTATAGTCAGTAAAATGCTGAAAAACAAAGTCCTGTTTTTCTTATCATAAAAGTATTGTTTATACTGCTTCAGATACATTAGCAACTGATGGCAATTTAAATAGATTTGATCCAGAACATACTAACTGTAGAATCTCCATTACTGCTGTAGCTGTGTGAAACACCAGGACTTCAACAGGATCCTCAGAAGAACCAAACTGGAGTTTTATCACTTCATAATACTGTTGTAATTATTAGCTCTGTCAATTGAACATAAGAACACAACTGTGTTCATGGGAAATGACCCCAAATTCCTGGGAACCTGCAATTTAATCTTTACTCACATACTTTTAAACTGGGAAGAGTTCTTGTCAGGGGTGCCAAATATTCAGACTTCTACTGGCTTCAGATTTGCTTGTGAATACAGTTTATGCCACTGCAAAATTCCAGGGGTTAGATCTATGCATTTAATTACAAATGTACCACTGTATTTATCTGTTCTTCCTCTTCAGCTGCTCAGAAAACAACTTTATTAACTTTATGAGCCAAGTCCTCATGATTTTTATGAAAAGCAAAATATACCAAATGCACTGATACCTTATGCATTTCTTTTATATCGATAAAAAGCAAAATTACTCCACTAAAAGCAATGCACTAACTTGAAATTTGCTCTGTGGAACTAAATTTGACTGGAACTCAGACTTAAATTTTTCTCCACACCTTCTGTATTGTTTCCTTAGCTGTCTGATCTCAGTATGATCAAGAATTTAGGAAAGCAAACAGGATGTTCTTCCAAGATTGCCAGCCAACAGATTCTTCATTGCCTTTTTCCTTGGACAGTACTCACTTCTGTGCAAAACAGAACAGAACAATGTAAAATTTAACATTCTCATTTTGCCACTTTGCATGATTTTGCATAGATGCCACGAATTGTTTGTATTTTCATACGCATTAATTTTCACGGACTCTCCGTGAAATCCCCGTCGATTCAGAAACATTAAGGCTTGTACATATATCCCAGAACATAAAGGTACCACAGCCCGCTCTGCCCCAGTACCTTTGTTTCTGGCGACCCAGCCTGCATCTCCTAGACTCAGTGTCTCTGTTGCCACTTCTCCCCCACAGCCCGCTCTCTTCACCATACTATTTCTGCTGCTTCTGCTGTGTCATACAAGGCTGTAGATCATCTGAGGATTTATTTTCAGCCATTGATATTATAAAGGGGCTTGCAGTATCTGTGGAACAGTTGAATGCATGAAAATACCAGTTTATTCTTAACATCGACAGCCAGGTATCACCACATCACCTAGTCGTTCTGTCTATCACAACCACACTTCGCCCAAATACACCTGTATGGAGCCTTGCAACTTTTAATTAACTAAAGCACATGTATCTCAAAATTTTTAAGTGTTTTTGAGGTCCAGATATGCTCCCCCACTACTCTGTGGCACGCTATAGATCTTCCCTAGATACCACTGGCACCAGAAGATGTTTCCTTCCCTCCTGTATCATACAATAATAGCGTGTGTTGCTTCTTATAGGGCTGCTACTCTGCAGATGTAACTGGCATTACTGATTTCTGGAAGATGGACATCTGTTAAAGTGTCCCTACGCCCATGGATGAAGAAAGTCTTGTGGGTGTTAAAGCACTCAGTGAGCTTTATTCCTGCATAACTTTTAAGGATAAAATGTCCATTTAAACTACATATAGTAGGAAAGGGGAAGAGCTGAAGAAGAGCTGACATTTAACACTAAAGATTGTGCCTGCTTCCAGAAAGTTATTTGGTCTTATTCTGAAAGAAAGCAAAAATCGTGAATCCTAGTTGTCTTCTTGGTAACTTGTTCCAGTGCCTAGTTTTCCTCATTCTTAAAAACTTTCATTTTGATTTGTGTTTCTTCAACTTCCAACTGGCAGTTTGCTTTCCACTGACATTAAATAACCACTTACAACTGTCTTTTTCCTGTAGTACTTCTAGATTTTAAGAAACAATCTCATGATCTTGTCCTTGATGAATTTAAATGAAGCATATTCATCCTCTCCTCTAAGATTTTTTATCCAGTCTTTGAATCATTTTTTTCCTTCACCTTCTCCAATTCTTTTTGAGAGTATAGTAGGTGAGAAATCCTAGTAGGCTCACACTGATTTCTACAAGCATGAGAGTTCTTTCCATAGCATGACAGAGTCCACAATTTCTGGTGTACTAGCATCATCCTTGGCTTTTTCATTAGACGAACAGAAATGCAGAAGGGAAGAAGTTAAGGAGTAACATTGTGCGCTTTTTTGCTACAGGACAAGGAGCATCTCCCTATGAATGTCACGACACATACTGTGGACCCTATCCAGAGTCTGAGCCTGAAGTGAAAGCAGTGGCTCGCTTTGTCAGAGATCACAAAGACATCATTAAAGCCTACATAACCATGCATTCTTACTCCCAGTTGGTATTGTTTCCATATTCTTACACTATGGACAAAAGCAAAGACCATGATGAGCTGGTAAGTCTTCCCATCTCCTGAAGTTTCACATGTATCTCAGAACTTCTTACCCTGCTTGGTTAGGCTTGTAATGAGGGAGTCACCGTGCTCTGAGGATCAAGAGTTAGGAAATGAGATTTCTCTTGATATTCTTAAGAACTTGAAGAAGTCTGGGCTGGTCTAGCAGTGTGTAAGTCAGCATGCTTCTCCTGAAGACTACAGAAAAATGAAAATATTTATTCCAGATTGATAAGACATTGAAAACCCCTGATATGTTGAAGCTGCTGCTAAAAGCGCAGCATCTTGGCTTTTTGGACACCTTGAAAAGATATTTGTGCAAATTACTCATTATGTTGTATGGCTTATACAAACTCTGAAATTACTTAGCTGTGTAACTCTGAAGTATGCCCCCCACATAACTAAGCAATGAGGTATCCTGGTGGACACTTTGCTGCTTTCATTAAGGTTTTTGCTAGGGATACTTATTTAAAATGGTCCTAATGTCAGGATGGAAAACATATCCTGCTTATGTAGAATTTTACATTCTTGAGCCACCAAATCACACAGTAAAAACTCTCCTAGAAGACAGAGTTCAAAACAGAAAAAGTAGCCGCTGCTTTTCCCACTGACCATAAAACAATGGCTTTGTCTGGATCTGGAAAGGATATCCAGGCTAAAATGGGATTTGCTAACACAGAATAACCACGCCATTAGAGTAGGCGGACAGCTTAGTCATAGTCTTCTTACGTAAAGACACCAAATTCGCTAGAGCAAGGAATTCCCTTTCCTGCACTTCCTAGCTCATTTTTGGTGTTTCCTAAGCTCCAAGTGCTGAGGGAACAAATTCTTTTATTTGCAGCAAGGGCTTCTGCCTAGCGGTAAGAAAGGAGCAGAAATCATGTAAAGGAGACCAGAAAGCAGGTTTGCAGGCTTTGGGATTTGCCAAAATGTCTGAGGTGGACAGGTCATTTCATATGCTATATGACATAAGGACAGACAATAAGAGAGTTTATACAGATTGACATTTGCACAAACTGCTGTCATTTTTACTGCTTTTCAACCTCATGCATCTTCCATGTCACTTAACATATTTTTTAAAAAACAAATTAAAAAAAAAAATTTTTAAAATAAATGTCATATAGATAAGAGGGCTGTAGAAAGCACACAATTAATGCATTGGAAGCAACCTACTCTTAGACAAAACCCCAGACAGTCAATATAGCATTCCCATTGGTAACTAGTGCCAGTGTGTTCAGAAGAAGAAATAAAAAAAATCCAGTAATGTAAATACAGAACAAACTAACTCCAAACAACACATATTCTTATGCTGCTTTGGTTATTGTTTAATTTCCTGAAACAAACTTTTATATACTGCAATTAAAAAAAAAATGCAGTTGTGAGTGAACGGTAATAATGCATTTGTGACTCCTTCCCTGTAAAGCAGAAAGAGATGAACTAATTCTGGGCATTTAAGTCTTCTTCATGGCTTAAGAGTAGAATTCCCCCAATAAAAATCTTTTTCTGCTGTTTTTGTTGATACTACATAAATCGGCAGTGACTTAAATACTGTGGTGGAAAAGGAAAAATACGAGACAAGTGGTAACAAATGGTTTGACAACAGTTTGCTGCCTGAAGTGGTGGTAAGATCCAATCTGTATTTTTTTATCTAGCTACAGCAGAAATGCAATCTGTGGGCATACGCTAAGAATTTTAACCACATTCTGTGGATTTTCTAGAGCCTTTTATAAGAGTATTTTACTAATGGAAAATCCAGAGCACAGTGTACGTAAATGCTAACTGCATACATATTAACTACTATCACAAGGCTATAAAGCTAATAATGTTTTGTTTAATTTCAGGAAAGTCTGGCAAAGAAAGCAGCTAAAGCTATAAAGAGGACAACAAAGAAAACTTACAGACCTGGTGCTGGTGCACAAACAATTTGTAAGTATGACTTTACTACAACCAATAGGCATGACAGCATATCCTTGCTAGCATCAGAAGTAAGATTTTGAACAGAAAACTGAAGTTCTGATTTCAGGTAACTTACCTATTTTCCCTTCCTTACATAGATTTAGCTCCTGGAGGTTCAGACGACTGGGCTTACGATCTTGGCATTAAATATTCTTTTACCATTGAGCTTCGGGACACAGGAACTTACGGATTTTTGCTTCCTCCTCGAGAAATTAAACCAACTTGCTTAGAAGCACTTTCTGCTGTCAAAGAGATAGCTCAACACGTTCTTCAGAATTTGTGATGTTCAATATAATTTATTCCAGCATGACTTTACTTACTTAGCTCAAATAATAATAAAAAAGCTTGCTGCTTTATTAGAATTATTTTTATATAGGCCAAAAAAAAAAAAAAAGACTGTGCTCACTGTATTTCATTTTAGAATATATCAGTTTTTTTCAACCATACTTGTACACCTATACCTACAACGGTAGTGCAGTGCACTAGACATATAGATGCCATGCACACTATAAGGGGAAAATAGCATAGATAATCTCATGTCCCTCTAGATGGTGGGAAGTCCAGCTGATGTAGCATCGAACGGGCCTCCGATACGCAGCGGGCTAGGCAGATCCCATCCATAGAACAGATTCCCCCATTTTAGTCATTTGAGCCATTACAGGATTTCCTTACAAGAAAGCAGCCCTACTCCTCATTTCCACTGTCAAACAGAAAGGAGGTTCACATGAGAACTTCTTCCTCTACGTTTAGATAAAGGCAAGGACACACAGGTGGCCAAACTGCTGATACCAAGCGGGAGCTGCCCACAGGCTCTTCCGCTACAATTAACTGGCTAAGTTAGTTTATCCTGCGACCAAGGATTTGTGCAGCACAACATAGGCCTGTACACCAAGGCCTGTAAGGGCAGAACAAGGGGCAACGGCTTTAAACCGAAAAGAGGGTAGGTTTAGGTTGGACATAAGGAAGGAATTCTTTACAATGAGGTTGGTGAGGCGCTGGCACAGGTCACCCGGAGAAGTTGTGGATGCCCCACCATTGGAAGCGTTCAAGGCCAGGTTGGCCGGGGCTCTGAGGA
>VZTL01076883.1:12213-24265 GCA_013400535.1 Scopus umbretta | reverse complement strand
AGCTGGGGCTGTGAGCATGTTTGAGTAAATAATAAAAATTCTCAGCTCTTCCTCAAATGATCTGTAGCTTGCAGGAGCAGTTAAACTTGTTTGTTTGTTCTTTGTTTTCCATTCTAACACCTGCAAGTGGCAAAGATTAGAGCAAAGGCATCTGACAGTAATGGTTTTTATTTTGGAACAATTTTTAATTTGTATGGGCTATTTTTAAGATTCTCCAAGCTCTAGAACATTCATCTTAGTGGTGGTGGTGGTGACTATAGCTATAGTGATCTAACATGGTTTTATAACAGATCCCCATTTTCAGGTTTTTACACCTTTGCCACACAGAAATTATTAGGCTGATATTTTTTATCACTAAGCTGGACTGGATATTTGGAAAATAAAAGTTTTAGATGAAATAGTGTAGCTATTTATCTCACTGTGGTAACTTCTTAAATTATATTTAAGAACACATTTAAAAAACAATTGAGAATTTCTAGTCTGTTGCAGAAAAACTTGAAACTTGCTGAAGAGACCTTCTTGAGCAGTGGTTTGCCTTTTAGCTTCTTTGTGAAACCTTTACAGCTTCTAAGCTACAACAAAATCCCGTTATATTTATTGAGCTAGGTGGTGTAGCTAAATTAATTACAGTTTTGAATTACACACAAGCTGAACAGAAGACCATAATAAACACTGTACTTTGTTGGAGAAATTGTCCATCTAACCCTATATCCCATTTCTCACAGTGACCAATCTTAATTAAGGTGGTTGTCTGCAGCACCAGGAAGGAATAGCTTGACAGGTTAAAGGAACAGCTGAACATGTGCCCTGCTTTCTGTCCCCTGTCCTTTGTGTGATCAATTTGCTTTCAAGACTTTTTGCTGTTGTTACTGCTGCTTAATCAGTTTCTACATTGGAAGCTTCTACACAAATTTACTAAAAGGTTGGCATTTTATTTGTTTATCTATTAATTAACCAATTTTTTAATTAAACCAAAAGGACATATTCATCTCATAAACAGTAGCCGGAATCTCCTAGCAACAACAATGCCATTAAGATGTACTTTCTTCTTTTCTTTTTTTTTTAACCATTATTATTTTAAATATCCTTGACTCTTCAGAGTGTCTGAATTTAAATGCTACTTTGTCATAAGAATGAGAGCCTAAAAGAAGTTGATTTTCTTGATGTCAGCAAGATAATGCTAACTTATAAAATATATAATATTCAAAATGCTTGTAATAAATAGTGTATAGAAAAAAATATTCCCAAGTATTCACAGGAAATAATAAATTCTAGGAGTTTTTGTAATAATTAGGAAAATTGCTTCCCAAGCATAATTTTTTTGTATGAGTCAAGAATCAGAACAATAAAGCTACTGGTACACATAATATAATCAATACAATCCATCTTTTATGACATCAACATAGCACTCTTTCGTTTCACCCCTCATTTCTCTCTGATATGTTGGTAGAGAAGTAAAAGAAAAAATAAGTGAACAGCCCTCTGTAATATTGAAAGGTAAGAAATAACAACTTATCATTTCACTGGTATATTTATCTTTTCAAAGAAAATTTTAAAGTCATGACTTGCTGACTTTTATTCTGCTCATTCTGCTTTGAAAAATAATTTCCTATTTTTGTATTGAATATCTGACTATACCTGTATGACAACTTTCTGTTCAGTTATTCTTGAAATACACAGATAAACTAAAATATTTCAAATTGTTCATTCTGTTAAAAAATGAGTGAAAAACCAGAATTTTACAAAACTTTTTAAAATGTGCCTATGTTCTTTCAATAAAATATTATTTTTTTTAAATATCCCCTTGATGTCAGAGTTAATTCTTTGAATGGGATTAGCCACATCTAGAATTAGTCACCTAAAAGTTAGGCAGTTTTAGTGTAAATTAATGCAAACTGTAAAGTTCTTTGTAATAAAGTGTCACAAATAGCGCTTTCCCAACACAATCTATTCTACTTGTTTTGTACGTGTTATAGTACAAGCTGAATGGCTAATTCCTCTCCATGGACTGTAAGGATGCCTAGATGGGTATCTCAGATTAGTTGCTAAAAGCCACAACGATCACCAGACTGCTGAAGTGTTCCATTATAGATTTGTTTCAGTTTCACTTTTAAAAGCTAATATTTGATTTGCATTGTTTAAATATTTAATTAAACCCAAAACATTTCGTAATCTCTACCCACTTTCCTCTCTTAAAAAAACCCAGAAACCATATTAATTAAGAAAAAACAAGAAAAATCAAAAAATCAATGTTTTTTATATTCCTGCAGTGACCTAAAAAAAAAAATCAATTGTTCAGAGAAATGTAGCTTTACCCTTTAATCTTTTTAGGTTTTGAGAAATCCACCAAAAAAGGGAGCTATTATTCTGAGTCCTCAGACAAAAAACCTTATATTTTCCACTGAACTCTTTTTTGCTTTGTTTTGTTTTTCCTTTACCTTTAGTTGACCTTCCATGGTTAGAGTGAAAGTACACAAGTTATTGAGTCAGTCCTCAATAACTCGGACTTTCATGATGAATGTTGTGGGGAAATAAAATGAAGAATAGTGTCAGAGAGAAGTGTAGTGGGTCCTTCAGCACCAACTCCGCATGCCTTCCTGCAGGTATTTCCCACTTGTGGCCCTGGAGTCCTTTAGCAAACTGTTACACACCCACAGAGAGGGCAGAGCTACTACATTTTAGTGATGCTACTCACAACCAGATGCAATAAAAATAAAAAAGTGCAGTGTTCCTACTGCTGGAGGGGTATATTTGGACACAGGTATGTCGGTGCTGCCTTCATGGGAGGGTTAGGCCACTTAATTTCCCTTGGTCCAAGAATGGAAGGCATATACTCTTGTACAGGTTCATTAGATCTCTGGTAGCATGAACTGCTCTGCATGTGCGCAGCATAGCGGGTTTATGATGTCTGTCGATTCGTCCAAGACTAACTTGTGCGTTTCTGCAGTGCAAATGCTGTGCCCGGTGCACCAAACAAATTATCTGTTTGAGAGCCAAGCACATGAATCCCAGATCACAGGCATCCTACAGGACCGTATAATGCAGAACTGTTCTACAGCTTATAATTTTTTTTCTAGTTATAAATGCTGAAATTCTAGAATGTAAATAAATATCCATGTCACAGAAGGTAAAAGAGTGAAAGTGAACATTATTTGAATCATGTGGTAAACTACCCTGATTTTCCTCAATCTCTCCGACTAACAATATGCCAGAGAAGCCCTTGTAGGTGAGAATAAGCAAGGAACTTCCATCCAAAAGAGACAGAGAGTACAAGCCTGCTTAATAAACAATGGCCCAATTCTTATGCCAAGTAGTAAAAGCAAATCTGAAGTAAACTATTTTCAGGTAACTTCTGCAGAAGTTATGGCTCGTTTATGAATTTTAAATATCTCTGTAGCTTTTGGAGTAAATATTTATGTTGCTTAAAAAGAAGTCTTGTCAGCAACTATTTGTGAGACTGTATTTTTTGTGATGCTACTAATGGCATAATCAGCAACGATGCCTGAACACTTGGACACAGCTAAACATACATATAAAGGCAATATGTAGCTGCAAGGAGCAAAAGCAGACTTTTGTGATGTAATTGCACAAACAGGGTACAATGACAATCACGTACAAGGCATAAACTCTGCAAGGTACAAACAGTGGATGTAGAAGAGGCAGGAAATATGCCTGGAAAAATGCAAGTCCTGTTCCTGGAAATGAAATAATCTATGTTGGGAGCTGACCACACGGCATCAGCTCTGTGGTATTGAATGCACACAGCTAATGTAGGAAATGGTTATTAAGGACTATTTGAATATGCAGTAATTATAACTAATAAAGCGTAAGAACTTACCATTGGAAAACGTGTTGTAAATGAATGCTACTCTAGTAAAGCACTACTTTGATGCTGACCTGATTCCTGCCTTTTAAATACTCCCATCACAGTCATGTCTAACTCCCCAATATACACATACATCTATATCTGTACTCACACACACACGTATACTCAGATGTAACAGTCTCATGTGAAATTGCACTTTAGATTCTGTATATTTTACATAATAATTTAAAGCGAATAAGGTCCAGATTCACCCAAGCTAGGGTTTTGTGGGAGATGAATCCTGGACTTCAGTATGTATCCATCGCCTCTAGCTATAGGGATCCTGCCTCAGCCGCCTCAGCAGCAGTGCTGATTTGATCCTCTCATCAGTTCAGGCAGGACAGAATTGTTTGTGGACCACAATATGAACTGGATCAATAGAATGATCCTGGTTAAATAAAAAGCCTCAAGAAGTTAAAATTAGTGGCTGGAGGCTAGTGAAGGCAGTAAGGGATTTCTCAGATGGGCCTTTGCCAGTGGAGAAAAAAATAACATCCTGAGTCACCACTGCAATACTCTAGCTTTATATCAGATTAATACAATTGAAATCACTTGGGATACCATGATGCAAAATCAGGTAGTACAATGATTAATCGGGTCACCAACCCCTTCTCCCTTATGTCTCTGAAACGTTATTTAATTAAAACTAAAATGCCGTGTGGGATTGGTCCCAGGGTATGGCTTCTAGGCACTGCATAAATAGGAAGAAGGTATTATTTTGTTGTTAATGTTTCATCTATTCAGTCTTCCCACAGTTTGCTGATGCCCAGGAACTATCCTTTTAATGTTCAGACACCACTGGGTGCTCTCGTAATGGGTAGTTTCAGAAAGATTTTCAGAAATTTTCCATCAGAAAATTCCAATTCAAATTAATCAAAGCAAAGGAAAAATAATCTTGACAAAATAATTTTGAAAAAAAAAAATATGGAAGACAATGAAAGATATCATATTCTGATTTCCTAGTATTCTGTTCTGATTTTCTATTTTAAAATGTGCTTTTTTGATATTAGAAAACAAAAATAACAAAACCAGAACAAAACATTTCACATTTTAATCAACTCAACTGTTGTTTCAGGTTTCTGTTTTTAACTACGTTGAAAATTATTACTTTGGTTTGCATCTTTACCTGGTTAGTTGTTTTTATTTTCATTTTGTTTTGTAGCAGAAAAAAAGAACTGATAGACTTCCTGAAAACAAAACCACTTCTTCACAGTTCTCATGCTTAAACAAGGATATTTTTTTTTCTGAAGTGTTTCTTAAGTAAGAGGTACTTTGTGTTTCGAATAGTTTATTATTTATCTCTGAAATCCATGTGTTTTTTGAAGTCTGAAGTCTGAGTCAGGAGAAGACTGAGGAAATAAAACACTCTTTTTCCCCAGTTGAAATAATTCAATTACAGTGAATTAAGATGTGAATTAATAAGAAAACCAAGGCTTGGTATTACTGTCACACCACATAACTACATTAGGCCTCCAGAAAGAAAATGACTGGCATATGAAACCTTTGATGCATAAAATCAGGTCTGAGAGAGGAGGAGAAGGAGGCAGGAAGCCTTTTTCTTTTGGAACAGGCTTATTTCTATAAATCAGTAGTTCAGTATCTCTAAAATACTAGAGTAGAAGGCAGGGCTGGGCCTTCTGAGACCTGGGTCTATTTCTAGCCCTATCAAAGGCTTGACATGTGACCTTCCCAAGGTCAGTGCCTCTGTTTTCTGATCTGTTGAGCAAATAAAATTATACTGTATTCCATTGTAAAAGCCTCTGAGATGGGTTGATAAAAAGAGGAAGAACTGGGTATCACTCTCACATAAGATTTGACTTTTCACACTGTACCCCTGAGTAATGATGATAATTACCTCAGTCACCGTGTTTGTTCATCGCAGATGTCAAAGTATCTTTGAGCTGTATAATTCCTTCCACTTCCTCAGACTGGGAAACTGAGGCACAGGAAAGAGAAATGAGTTGCCCAGAGCAACGTCAGCAAACTATTGGTGGAGGCAGGTCTTTGCCTCTCTGGTGTGTTCTGCACTCTAAGAAGCATTTCCCTCTCCATTATTAAACAGTGGAAATGTGTTATAGTTAGGGAGAACAGAGACATAAACTCTTATCTACCTTTGTCCATTTAAACGATCCTTATGCTGGTCTGAGACTGTGCCATGAAAATGGATAAGAAAAGAATTAATTATTGAAAACATATTCTAGATCTATTATTCAAGCTGATGTGATTGAGTGGGATTACTTGCGTAAGCAATAGATTGAAAGTTGGGACCTTTTTTTTTCTTTTTTTTGGTTGAGAAAGATACTTTTCAATACCTTGTGTAGATCTAAATGACTCTGTGATTTCTATTGCATGAGTTAACGCATGCTCTTCCTGTCTCGGTGTATGAGTTTTCATAAGAGGATGAAAGTAATTTTTAACTAACTTTAGATTGTATGAATGCACTTTACTAAGCTACCTCAGTCAGTTAAATATTTTGCAGAGTGACCACCTATTTCAACCTTTTGCTTGTTCGCAATCTCTAATGTTTCAGGAAAGAATGAAATAAGCAAGCAGTCAAACTACCATAAGGTCACATTAGTAAAAGTACAATATTATATTGCGTATTGATCACACTACATGGGAGACAAGTCTTGCAGGATCTTGAGAATTGTTGTAACAAGTACTTAAAACAATAATGCTGGAATCTCTTACCAAAAAAAAAAAATCTGCTGAGGTTAGAATATGGTGCAAATGTTATCACTTCTTTTTAAGGGCTTTAACGTTATACTAGTACTTTTCCTGAGACAGCTCACCAAAAGAACAAATACTTCTTATAGCTGCAGTTAATTTCACTGTAATATTTTTCCCCAGCCAGTATGTCTTTTATCATGAAGGGGAAAAAAAAAAAACAAACCTGTGTACTTCAGTGCTGCAGTGCTGAACACTGCAATGCCAAACTTAAGAAGCAGAAGCCTGGAGTGAAATCCCAATCCCCAGGTCAGGAAACCAACTATCTCACATATTGCACCAGGAGAGGCAGAGAATCAGGCCTTCACATCTGGATGGAAAGTACCTAAGATGCAGCTTGGAGGACATTTCAGTGAAATGTTGCAGTGGAATCTCAGTTCATGGTCTAGAGTCAGGGCTGCAGCAAAACCATCTCCCTTCACCTGGGCTCCACAACTTGAAATTCTCTCTTGAAAACAGATAACCAAATTCTGTTGCAGCAAACAGAAAGAGAGAGTTTGAGGGTGTGGAGAATAAAAGAATTTGGGTGACTCAGCTCCCTACCTATCTCTCTCCTTCTAACCAACAGTATAGTGGGCAGAATATGATTTCCTGCTAGAGACACAGGGTCAATTCACTGCTAAATTGGAAGGGGCTTCAGTCCGTCCCTTGGCCTCCCTACAATACCCTTTGCATTTGAAAACCTGCCACTCCAGAAGACTACGCTGGAGACTATAAGCTGTGGGGGGTGGGTGGGATAGGACACCAAGAAAAAAGAGTGAAAGGAACAGAGAGAGGACTATACAATATAAATGTCTATGCAGATTATGTCCTTCACCAGACAGCTCTTTTGGATACTCTCACCAGTAAGGACAGTAGTTCTGGGACTCAGTTCTGGGACTTGGTCCTGTCCTAAGAACTGCTCAGGTGTTTTAATGCAAGCAATCACAGTGGAAACTGGGTCAGAAACTCAGATCAATATATATAGTTTAAATAAGAAATTCTGGTCAGGACCTCAGCCTGGCCTACTCGCTAAATACACCTCTTGCTTCCACATCATCAGAATTTCAAAGTGAAATGACTACATGGCTTTTATGGCAGACTACACCCAGGCTGGATGAAAAATCTATCCACCTTTGTCACTCCTATTCACTTTTCTGACACTTAGTGTTTGAAGCTTTTAAGACTAACCCTATGACCTACTCGAGCCAATGTTTCCAACACAGAATTACTGCAACGTCAGATGAATATGTATAATGGAGAAAGAATGTTTATGGGTTTTACTACTGGCTCCACAGCCTAAACATCTGTTGTGTGAAGGTCAAGCTCAGACTCATATGAAAGCACTATGCAAGCAAGTCCTGCCAGGGCTCTGCACACCTTGGTGGGTGCTGCAAACAATAGCTTGTAAACTCGTGCTCCCCCATGGACTTTCCCTGGTTCAAGGGTTCTCCAAATTATTTTTCTTGTGTAGCAGAACAGCTGCAGCAAGAGGGCTGGTAGCCTGGTGGTTGACGGTATGAGCCAAGAAAGAAGAACATGTGGGCTGGCTCTTACGCTGCAAAAGACAGAATTTTTATTTTCTCATCCTGAGCCAGTCTCCTACCCACTAGATAGAAGTAGGCACACCACTTCTTTAACTTTCTTTTCTTTCTTTTTTTTTTTTTTTTTTTTTAATCATCGTCATCCACCACTACATCATTTTGCAAAGCTCCATCTGGTGAACATGTCACAGAGAGATTTGGAAGATGCTCACAGATCACTGCCCTCAGGAAAATGAAGAAGAAAAATGTCTAGTTTCAGAAACCTTGTTAGGCCTAAATGCAATTTAGGTAGAAATCCAGCAGTTCTGTGAAGACTGGCCTGTGAAACATATTGAGATAGAAAATTCTGGGAGGAAATCCTTGTATTAGTGTAACCCCTCCTACCCTTAGTTAAAACCAGATAATCTGAACTGGTTTAAAGTCATCGTATATCTCAGGGAGCATAGTTTCTGCAGGAATTGCATCAATATATAGAGACACCTTGTTAACGTTCACTCTCAGCAGAGCCAAAGCCTTAATAAAGACATAATTTCAAATTAAATCATGATCTTATGACTTTTCTATTTGCTGAGTCCAATATAATTTGTAGGGCACACACACACATACAGTTATATACATATATATGTGTGTGTGTGTGTGTTTATACGCACACACATCATCATGTCTACAGTGTAGGATGTCTTTATTGTGATTATATCTCCCACAAAAATAATGAAGATGATTTTACAGCACATAGCACAAGTATTTCAAAAAGGGTATCTACAGTAATAAATTTTTATTCTGTAGAAACTTTGCAGATGCTCTGAGTTCTACTTTGCAGCATCTACAATGTTAGATGAAGTAACTAGTTTTTGAACAGGTTCCAATATAGCGCAGATACACCCTTAACCAGTGTTACTTACATAGTCATAGCAACAGGGAGATGGGAGATTACTAATTGGGAAAATGTAAAAGTATCCCAGTACCTTTTGCTATTTCAAGGCATTTTCCATATATAGGAGTAAACCCATTCCTGTTCAAAAGGCAACTGTAATGCCCAGCCCAATTTGTTTGCATTTGGTTAAATATTTGACGGTACACCCAGCAGAAAGGTGTAAGTATGAAGCTCATTGTCTTAGCCTTCTAGAAGTTGCAGAGGCAAAAAGAAGGTAAAAGAGATCAGATAAAGGAAAGGAGTCAAGGAAAAGAGACTTGGGTGTGCTTTCCCCTATCTGATCTACTGGATAATTTGGAGGGGATAATGTGAGATCTGGTTGTTCAACCTGTGTATGGATTGTGAACTAGAGGACGCATATGCCAAATTTTAAAGACCCAGATTCATTGGCACTTCAGTGCTCCATGATCTTTCACTTTACCACACTCTCTAAATAAAAAAGTAAAAAATTCAGTCAGAAGGAGATTCTGATCAACCTGATCCAGGAGTAGGTATTTCCTTAAAACACTTAGAGACAGGCCTTTTCTCCTAAGATACATGTTTCCAAACTTAGGAAGATGAGGAAATCTAGAAATGTAGGATTAAGGCACTGAGTAATGACAGATTGATTTCCTGGCCCTGACACACCTTTCCTATGTGACTTGACTTACAGAACCAAAACTTCACGTGCCAAACCTAAATGGACAATGCCTGTGTTCTTCCTCTCTGACTTGTCTTCTAGATGCTAACCTTCACATGGCAGATGTTCTTTCAATACATATATCATATATATGAGACATAAATCTCTCAATATAATTCCAAAGTATACAGCTGAACACACAATGGGTTCCTTATTTAAATACTGTTTTGGAAGATACATGGCATCCATAAACACTCTTACATCTTCTGGCAGATTTTTTACCTTTTTTTTTTTTTTCACGGTGAAATTGTAGGGCCCCAGATGGCTTCCACTACTTCCCACCTCTCAGCAGATCCTTTGGAAGAAGCAGGCAATTTGTCCTTCATGCTTTGACAACAGGACATTGTCTCCTTCCTCTTATTTGATTCATATTTATTTATTTAATATCTTGTTAATGTTCAGGTCCTCTGGTTGCATTTTGATTGTTTTTACGGTGCCTGAGCAATTTTAATAACATGAAGGTAAAGATGCTCAGAAGCTTTATTCTAAAGCGGGAGGAGAACAAGCTCTTTAGTCCTCCTGCCCCACATCCCAGTGAGCATTCACCAGGTTCCGGATTTGCAGCCTTTACTCAGGGTCATCTTGTCACTGCTGGTGACACCCAGTGAGTGGGTCCCCGACCCCCACTCCGACCCTTGCCCCTTCCAGTGACTCTTCCGATTCCCTCCACCGAGTTTTCTGGGGGATTCCTGCCTCTGCCTCCCCTTGCTCTTCCAGGCTGCAATTTTTGATCCACGGAAGGTTTCCAGCCAGCCTAGTGCACCCCTCCCTCCGACATCACCGAGAGACAAAGTCAAAGGAACCGTCAGGAGAAATGAATTAATGCGCCTCAACGTGGCGCCAAGTTTCCTTCCTTCTTTTTTTTTCCTAATGAAACCACTGATATATTTCTTGTCGTGCTTTCTGTCTCAGTGGCATTTTATCGCTTCTGGCCGGTTTGTAATTTATTGGGAAGGCTTTTTCATGGCCAGGATTCCTCTCTTTTTGTCTCTTTCGTTTCCTCCTCCTGTCCCGTTTCCTTCCCTTCCCCCTCCCCGCCCCGCAGTCCCTGCCCACCGTAACGAACCGAAAGGCCAAATCTTCATCCTGGGGACCCGAAATGGCCACGGTAACTGTTGTAACTTGTCTGTGGTCTAATTACATTAATTTGATAAGATCATCGTCGGCAGGATGTCTAATACACTTGCAAGCGGCAGCCAGGGACCAGCTTTGACCAAATTAGCATGCCGCCGGGACCAGGGGATGCGGGCTCCATATGGCTCCCTGGCTTTCCCTATAAATAACCCTCCTCCAGCCCACCCCCGCGGTTGTACACACACACACCCCACCACCACCCCTACCAGTATGCCGCAAAGTTCACCAGCGGCGCCGGACGGGAGAGGGACAGCCCCGGGCTGCAGGAGGCACCCGGCGGCCGGGTTGCCTCTCCTGCCCCCGCCTCCTCCTCCTCCACCTCCTCCTCTACCTCCTCCACCTCCTCCTTCTCCTCCTCCTTCTCCTCCTCCTCCTCCTCCTCAGCGCGATTTGACAAGGCAGGGGGAAACGCGGGTTTCCACTTGCGCCACCAGAGGTGCAACTGGTTCTTCACTCGTAGGCATCTGAAACCCGTCCAAATGATGCANCAGGCGTTTTATTTCCACAGAGAGGACATTAGGAGTATCCCTAGAGAAATATCTATGCATGTACATACATGCATCTCTAGATTTTTTTTATATCGATAAGAATGTCAAGATGCACAACTGTCGGTTTCAGCCCTCTCCTCCCCTCCTTAAGGGAGACACTACATTCTGTGGAAACAGGTAGCGTGAATAGCTACCAGTGCAGCATTCCCCTCCTCCCTACCCTCCTTCTTCTCTGTGATCATCTAAATTACTATATATGTGTGTGTATATATATATATATATATAATATGCAGTAATCCACCGTTCAACATTGCACAGAGAACGCCGGCAAGAGACCACATCCAGCATGAAACACTATAGACTGCAGGGGAGGAAGAAATGCATTCAAAGCAACGATAAAAATGGCGTGCGGAATAATTACCTCAAATTGCTGTTCGCTTGACACCCTGACACTAATTCTGTTCCAGCCATTGGGAAATACAATGAGGCGAGCGCACCTTCCTCACCTGCTCCTGCGGGTGTGAGTGTGTGTGAACGGGGGCAATAGGGAACTGGTCGGGAGGAGGAGAATGCTAAACTTTCCACCTTCAAAGGCAAGAAATAAATTAAATAATCAATTTAGGAGAAAGCATCTAAATAGATCGACAGCTTTTAATGCCAACGTTTTCAACGCTTGCCCTGTACGTGGATTGATTTTTTTTT
>VZTL01076879.1:62038-80469 GCA_013400535.1 Scopus umbretta | reverse complement strand
TTTTTTTCCCTCATGCTGCCATCTCAGATCCAGCTAACAAGAAGTCCTGTGCTACAGGGCAAGAGTGAAACATCTTTAAGTCATAATTTCTTTTCCACAAGTATAGCAGGTATAACCAAGGTGCTTTCCTCCTAAGGCTTCCAGCCCTGAGAAAAGGAAGAGGCTAGCTCCAAAAGGCTGCATTTCTTGGGTCACTACAACTTGATTAAAGTCCTTTTGTCAGAAGGAGAGAACAAAAGTGACTTAAAACTTCTTTTTTCTTATCACTTTCCTTCAAAAGCAATGCAAAAGCTCACACTGCATGCTTTTACAATCAGACTGAGCAGGGAACTTGTCCCTGCACAGGTAGCATATGCATCAACAGGGTATTCTTACTGCAGCAAGTCCCGGATTCAGGTCTGAAGATAAACTGCTTTCTTGTCTTATCTGTTTTTATATAGTCTAGCTAACCTTCCTGGATCTCATGCTTAGCCATGAATAGAGTGGAGAGCTTTTTCCCTTCCTATGCAGTCTCTGGAGGGAGGCTTGAGCTAATTTAATGACAAATTTAAGAAACTGTAGCAAACTGGTGAAAAAGAAGCAATTCACATAAATGTCCTGTCTAAATGAAATACAAAACCACAAGATTTGCAGAGGAAATCAAAGTCTGAAAAAGTAATTACACTTGTTTAGATTAAATACAAGACAGCATTTTTATAAACAAGCAAAACCTCTGGCTACCATGTTATTTCTCAGCCTTTCTCTTATGTTTAAAATTAGGTGTGTTTTCTCCTCAGATCCATAATCTCCAATAAATTAACCTGTCCAAGTAACACATGCACAGGATACAAGTATACCTTTGATTTTGTTTACATTGCTTACGTTTGCAATTTAGGTAGCCTTGATTCCAGCCATTGTTCCTGGGGACTTGGGCATCTTCAAACTGCTGAGACAATCTCAGTTCTTACATGGATCTAGTTTAAGTTATTGGTTGCAAACAGGTAAACATATCTCTTTTTCTTGACAAATGACTTAGAAATATAATTTTGCAAATATGGTGCTTTGTCTGTGGTGTATCACCAGACTTTTATTGGGACTATAGACTTACACTGCTGTAACTTGGAAGAATTTAGTTGTGAATGGGATAGGTTTAAACTGTAAATGCAATTCCCAAACATTCAACAGAACTAGAGGAAACATTACGTTAACTGAACTGTCACACAGACACAGCAAAGCGGATACTATTAAGGCAATGTAATTTCTTGAAGTCCCACAAATCAACAATTGAGCTTGTACCTCTTATGACAAACTTGATATAACAAAAATAGCTTATTAGCAGAAATACCTTGCTCGCTAATCTAGTGCTAGGTAGACACTATATGGACTTCATATTATATGACTGTAAAACTTTACTATGTTTTAGTAGCAGCTCTTTGCATAAAAAAAAGAAGAAATAATGCTAAAAGAATGGGTTGTGATAGAATGTGGAATGTAAACAGAGCAGAGCATCCTGTCAAGGCGAGGAGGCTCACCCTCCCTGCTTGCAGGTTCCCTTCAACAAGAGTACAGAAGTACTTGGCTAACGGGATAGAGGATGAGGAGGTACCCAACCCACGTTGCTACAGTTGTGAGGGATCAGGATTAAAGCAGGTGCAAAATGAAGAAGATTTTTAATGTTTTAAATTTAGATTATTAAAACAAAAAGTAATTCTTAATTTTGCTTTGACTGTGGGTAGTACATTGTCACACTAGTAGATGACAGGCAGATTTTAAAGACATGTTTTGATATGGTCATTTAAAATACTCCTTAAATGAAGTATATCACACAATGTATGTGTTACAGTTATAGCACATATAGAGCAAATGTGTTATAAATCATTGAGATGAATCTTAACAAAGCAAGATGCTTGTTGACGTAGGCAAAAATAAAAGTGTATTGGAAGGTGTTATTACTCCACTTCCATATCCTCATGCCCTTGTGCATGCAATTTATTAGCATAAATATAACTCTGCAGGAGCGGTTTTTTGAGTAATCTGGAGCTTCTGGATTTTTGAAAATCAGGCTTTTAGAAATGCGGGATCTTTCCACACATCCTTCTGGAAAGTTCGTTCTTCCTAATTTAAAAACTGCAGCAGCCTTATGAATATGCATGACAGCCCTGAAGTACCTTTCTCCTCCTCATCACCGTTTGTCATTTTTGGACTTGAATAGTGCAGCCTGCTCTTGTCTGACTCCTCAGCGTGATATTTTTCTCTATGCCCAGTCTTTCCAGAATCACACTACAGAAGCCAACACGGTATCCCNAGGGGGCAAGGGAAATGTTCTCCACAAACTCCAGCCTATTAAGTTTTTCTTGGAGTTCCTCTGGTTTCTTTTAAGTAGAGCCGTCATCAATGCTTGCTAAATTACAACACCCTAAAGACTCACATGGTGAGTTATAATATGTGTTTTCTATAAACCATGCAAAGACACACGTGCACTGCTTGTAATGCTTGTGTATACATTCATGCACACACCTAAATACCTATAAGTATATACACAAAATACAAAATTCATCAAAATGTATAGCAGTGAAGGCAATTCCCGTACAATGTTCTTTCTGATGCTCTTTGGTTGAGAAGCATGTAAGTATGTGAACTGGTATATGGGAAGATGGGAGCATATGCCCACACCTGTTAAGTGGGAAGTAGTGTCATCTAGTGGTTAGCTCAAAACTAAATGGGACAGGAGCTGTAGTTCAGTATACAGTAACAAATTTTTTCATTCTTGCATTGCTGTACTGTGCAACTTAGAGGAAATAATTTTTATTACTTTGTATCTCATTGATTCAGCTAGAAAATAGGGAGGGAATTAAAGCCAGTTGGAGAACCATACACTGAAATATCAGAAATATGTAAACTCTGCTCAGACAGACACCTTTCTTTTTTGCATCCCATCTCATCCAATGTTTTCCTCCGTTGGTGCAGACCTGAGAGGATATTCATAGAGCTTCTCCCACCCTCTTCCATACTGCGTAGCTTGAAAACTACTGTGGCAGGACACTGGCACCCTACCATATAAAAAGGTAGATTAATTTATTGTTGAAACTTACAGTAACTGAAGTTAATTTGGTTTCCAAAAATGTAAGAATAAACCAGTCTTTCTATGTGTAGTAATTCTTCATAAGATGGAACTAATTTGATTAAAAGATGATTCTTATTCTTTCCTCTTCTGACAACATAATTGTTGGAAATTATAGTCTAAAGTACTCTTTAGTATCACTTCTAGATGCAGGAAAACATAGAGTTGAGCGCTTGCTAACAAGTGAAGGAAGTGGTGGTGTTAAGCACGTACTTCAAGTGAAGTGTGTGATTAATTTCTCTGTAGATTTGGCATTTATAATATGAATGAAGTGCTGCAATCTGCCTATCTGCTCTTAAACTTGTCAAAAGACTTAAAGCTGTAATTTGCAGGTATTTCTTATATGAAAATAACTGTAGCGTGTTAACATAAAAGCTAACTTATACCTGGATGCAACATTATTGGTACAATTATTTGCTATGGAATTGTAATTAGTTTCACCCATTACAGTTTTGTCTATTAAAATTAGAGAAACTAGAATCTACTGAAACTGCTGAATGAAGGGCTAACCAGATTAGAATGAAGCAGTTATAAGCAGGACTTTTCCAGCTGCCCTTGCTAACAGGCAACTCTAAAATAACAGCGATGCATGTCTTAAGTTTCTGCTAACAAAGCTAATTTCTGACCAGAAGGCTAGAGTATTCTTTTTCATCTATTAGGACCAAAAAGTGACAGTTCTTCTTCATATCCCTAATATTTCCTTTTCAGCTCACCAAGGCCAAAATGTCATCTTTTCTTGTAAAACAAAAAATCAAAGCCAAATGGTTAAAATGCAAAGTTTTGGTTAAACAAACAGTCAGCATTTCAGTGGTTTTATCTGCAGCCTGCAGAGCAACTAAACAAAGCCAAGATATTGTCCATCTCTTTGACAGACAAAGAGCCTCAGAGGTCCAGAATGACATGCCCGGGGCTGGCACGTGATTAGAGTAATTAAATTAAATAGCAGGAAACATGTTTTCCATATGCCATTGCCTGGCCACACACAAACTGTAACAGTAAATCTTTTATATTACATTGGTTGAGGGAAATGTATAACCATTTTAAAAATGCATGATGCCCACAAAAATAAAGTTAAAGGGAATATAGTAGCACACTCACCAGGCTTCCTGGCTTTGGTCATTGGTCTGAAATGCCAAACAAGTTCATTCCTTATTTATTTATTTTTAAAGGTGCAGCTCAAAGTGCCCTGAGCATGTGAACATTCAGGAAGCATTGCTGGGTTTACACTGGAGGGTAGTGCTGATGCTCTGATTCAGGAAAAAACCAAAACCCTCCCAGTAAATTTAACAGAAACATCTTGGTTATCTTATAAACTGTGATCCTAACATTTCTGTCAGTCTTTTGCAATAGCTGGGCACTCCAATCATGTATTAAAAAGGAATTTATTTATTTTTTTTAGTTCTGTTTTCCACAGCAATATGAACTCAAATTTCTTTGTTTTCATGGCCAGTCGTTAGAAAAGACAGCGTGTTTATCCATGCCATAATACAGTCAGAAGAGGGGTCATCTGTCATCCTTGAATTTACTTGTCTCTGCGCTATTAAGATCAACTAGAACACTTGCTAATCTATTTCTGACTCATCTTTCAGTGGTTGATGATGCCAAATTAAATCACTGGTGTTTCTGTTTTATAATGTTTTTGCACAATAGGGAAAAGGCTGCAAATCAGTTTGGAAGGAACTATTAATCAGTGAGGTCACTGATTTAAATGTTCAGTCCTTGAGATTTTTAGGGGATATAGGAACATTTCCTTTAAACGATAAATTCTGAAGACTGCAAAATGCTCTTAACATGAAGAGGATTAAGAACTCAGGTAAAACCATCTCAGCATATGAAAACCTGGTCATGAAAGTAAATTAAAAAGGTATCTCACCATTTTTTGGTGAAATATATACTGGATAATTTCATAAGTATTTTAGATATTCTATCTTCACTTCACCTATTTCCTTGACACAGAATGCTCAGATAAGAAACAAGAGAAATATCAGTGCTTCCAATTTCAGGTCCAGCACTAAACTACGGTATTAAGTTTACTAATAGATAATAATTCAATGAAATCAAAATACAAGCTTCTAGATGGAAAAAATAAATGTCAATTTATCTTTAAAAAGTAGCATAACAAAGATGGCAGAATGTTGATACTCTTGGTTCAACCTTTAGCAGTTAATAGTATTTCTCAAGCTATTGAAGTGAGATTCAAGATATAGTCAGTATGGAGAATTAGGAACTGGGACTCTTCCTCTCCTTTGAATGCTTTCTTCACTAACTAATCTACATTATTTGATCAGGAAAACTTGTGTTTGACAGTGAATCTAAAATAATGAAAGGAGATAACAATGACAGGAAAGTGAAAACCAACAACTCATGTTGGTAGTAGCTAGCAGAGCTCTTTTTTTGTTTTTGTTGTTTTGACATTTCTTTAGCTGTCTGAACTTTTCTATTCCCTGAAAGGATCAGTGCATTTCAACTTAGATTGTTTACCCTGAACTTTCTATAAATGCTTTAAAACGATCAGTTAAAAGGCAAAGCAGTTAATCCCTCGTTACCATCTTGTCTTCTGAGAACAAAGACAATAGAGAAAGTTCTTTGCAGCAGGTAGAGATCTGGAGCCTCCGGCTGAAGTAACGTTGTCATCCTCAGGAGGGGACAGAGCTGCTCTCCAAGCTGAGGAGGGATCTCAAGTCTAACTGCAAGGTGTCCTGTAAGACGTTTTACGGCTGCTGCTTCACCTCCTCTGCCTCCCTTCACCATTATGTCCCACAGCAGTGCTAGAGTGAGGAGGATGCCTCTTTGTCTGCTCCCCCTGCCCCCACCTGGCCTTGGCCTCCAGCCACTGTCCCTTCCCTGCCAGGAGCCAACCCCACCATGGAGTGGCCAAGCACGTGTGTGAAACAGCAGTAACTAAAGGCTCACGGCCCTTCCCAAGAGGATCTTCTGCTCATCAGAAAAGGGGCAAATCTGGAAAGCTTGGCAGAGGGGCTGGTATACCAGGGGACACCCACAGGATGGCCAGGGGCTGGGGAAGCTGCTGTTGAGGAGTTATTCACTGAAGGGGAGAAACACTGTGGTAGTTTTGAGCATAATTGTTTTTCTGATTTTGCAAAATATGTTATTGGAAAGCAGATTTGCCTTTCATCTTTTGGTGCTTCTCCAGCATTATCTTTTTTTAGGGACACAAGCTATATGCTATGAGGACCCTCTGTGCCTATGAACCACCACAGCTGCTTTGGTGCCACAGAGGAGATTTAGCCTATAGAGAGAACTTGGTAGTATTTCTTTGCTCTTGTGATGCTGTCATGTACTTAGACTGATGAAAGCACGTGAAATTCAGTCCAGTGGCTTCCACCAATGTTAAAGAAAGTAGTTCAGTTTCATGAATTGCTCAGACCAAAGAACTTGGACAGTTTTGTTTTTCCTGTCATGTTTCCTGTTCCTTGTTCCAAAGACCTGCCATAGGCCCTGAGGACCTCCTCCAGCACAGCACTTCTCAGAAGCTACACAACACAGAGATTGAGTACAGTGGCAGCAGTGAGCGGTAGTTGTTTGCTCCTGATGCAACAGCACTGTAATAGTGATCTGCGGAGAAGGCTGAGGAGTGGGTTTGTTTTTTGGTAGGGGTCAAGGTGTGAGACAGGATTTTCCAGCTTCTCATTTTGTATAGAGTATCTTGGCTGTGTAGCCAGCTGTAGGGCTTGAATCTCTTGGTTTTGTTAGGCCTAAACTCTTTGTTCAATGGATGAACTTTGTAACATAGAAGAGCAAAATATGTATATATTGTTCTTTCTTGATGTAAGTTACTGTTGCAGTTACAGCATTCTGCAGCTTGAATGCAACTAACCTCAGTGGGATTGTGTCCCTCTTTTCTGATTTGCCAAATCCTACTGCATTTCTAAAGCTCTCACCTGAAAAGTCTTTTTTTTCCTTCTTTTTCAATACTTAGCATCCTTCCATATTAAGCAGAAGAAAAAAAAATAGGAAATATCAGCACTACATAGAAAATAACTTGCTGTGCATCAAACATTAAGTGCCTGTGATTTCCTGTCTTGTGATTTCCTTAATTACTAACTGAAGTAATCATGCTGAAGAGCAGGTAGACACAGTAGAGCTGATCCTGGTAAGAAGATGTAAAGAGCTTCCAAGAATTTTTCTTCTCTGATGTACCTAACTCACTTTGAGTACCTGTTTATAAGTTTTTTGCAATGACACTAAATGAGCAGGTGGCCATGACAGTAAGAAAGAGAACCAAATATTGACTTCTTTCTGTCCTCAACAATAAGTTCACAGAATCCTTTCAGGCTTAAATGATCCACTTAGTCATGGCCTCTAGGATTGGGTACTGAAAACCAAATCTCTGAAGGAAACTGGGTTATGAAACTGCCTCTCTGTGCTGACCACCTACAGCTCACCTTTATGACAGCAGCTTCACAAATGCTGTGCTCCTAGGGGTATGGCATCCCGCCAGGCTGAACTTGCTGCCCCTTCTCTGACTGAATGTCTTTTACGCCAATGGATTTCACAGCCTGAAAGCATCGTGGTGGTCAGTGGCTGTGGGAACTGCTTGGAATGAAACAGTGCAAGGCTTGAGAGTGCAGCTACTGGGTCGCTTACAGAGCTGGACCTAGATGGAGCTGGGAATGACCATAGGCTTCAGCATGCCGAATGCAAAACTCCCCCCCAGTCAGCTTATCCCTGACGCAGCTTCTTACCAAATTACAGATTCTTGCACAAAAGCAGAACTTGAAAATGAAACTGAGTTAATGTGCTTTGAATCTTTCTTTCATTAAAAGCTGGAGAGAAAGGGCCAGAGAGGTGAAAGAAAGCATCGCTTCTTTTACAGGACAGTCCAACCTACTGTAATAGTGACAGATAACAGCTTCTAACTTGAAAGTAGTTGTTTGAAATCCAGATTCTCAGAGAGGACTTGGGAAAATGAGCAGCCTTCTTGGTTAGCGCATTATCCATCAACATGGATAAGTAACAGTCCCCATGCTCATTCTCAGACTCTTGCTGCCCAAATGAATCTTGCTCCTGTTCCTGTTCTCTTGCTGGTCCTGTGCTGCCTGTGTTTGTGTTCTGAGAGCCTGCCTCAGAAGGGATGGAGATTCTTACGAAAAAAATAACTCAAATAGCACAAAGGGTAATGCTGCACCTATTTTAACTGAAATCATTAGCATCCTGATTACCTGCAGAAATGGACAAATTAGAGCTACTGAAGTCAGGTGTCCCTGGGCTGACCCTGTGGTGATGGCACCTGTATTGAGCACTGCCGCTTTTATTTTTCTGTCAGAAACACTAACAGAGAAGCTTTGAAGCTCTCTTGTATAAAGTCAGTAGCTTCAGAAAACTAAAAACTATGTAGAAACTAATGGGAAACTATGACAAAAGACCTATACAAATTTAGGTAAATGGTGAGAACCAAAAAGTTCTAGAAAGAAAGGAAGATATCAAGGGATGTGCTGTTGGGCTTGGGAGCCTTTGATGCCCTAAGGAGAATTGTCGTCAACAACAACTCGAGAAATGAGGGAAACCTGATCGCCACCTGTCCCTGCGTGCAGGCAGGTAGCTGAGTGATGGAGCCATGCTCTCTGATGTGTGGTAACTCTTCAACTTTTATTTTCAGTAGAGGAAAATCTAGGAGAGCAAGCCTTAGAAGCAGCTGGTCTCAGTAGCTATCCCTCTGTGCACAGGGGGAGAGCAGATTTCCCAACAGCACTTCTACCCTGTGCTTCTTCTGGATCTGTTCACTAACAGAGATCTGCTTTAAAAAACTGCAAGCTGCCACCTACAAAACTGTCATGGTGCCCTTCTTGATGGGAACAAAAGGAAAAGACTAAGGAAAGAGCTGGGGACTGAAGCCTCTATGCTTTGCTAGCTGCTTCGCAGAGAACCTCAGCAAAGCCTTCTTAAGCCCTTTTCATTGCCGTGTTGCTGCAATCTCATAGCTGTATTTTTCACAAGACTCTTTGCTGAGGAAATACAGGCAGTTTTAACAGAAAGACCTCCTTGGTCTCCTGGGGATCTAAAGGTCACAGGCCAGAACATGAGAGGAGACAGATTATGCACTGCTTTCTGCATTAGAGCACCTATGTCTCAAAGGCATTCAGGCTGAGCTGCTCTTCCAGGGCATTAAACAACAGAGCTTTATGAAGATTTCTCCAGCAGTATACTGAGGCATGCATTTACTCAGTCTCATATTTTAAGGGAAAGAAGAAAATGAAAACTTGTGTGTCTGCATGCGTGTGTCTGAGAGAGAGAGACACATTCAGAGGTCAAAACTGAATTCTTCCAAAAATGAAGCGTTTAAAGGAGCAGCTTTCCAAGAACACATAATCCTCTTCAATGACAATAACAATAAAATGCCATGCTGTCTGATACAGGAAATGATAAATTGCTCAATGGTATAAAAGTAGTATCATCTGACTGTCAAAATGTGACGTGATAATTACTGTGATCTGGACTTGAAGACTTTTGATTCATGCTAGTTAGGTACCCCTGATTAAGTAATTTTGCCTAGTGTTGCCCCAGTGGTTTCCTTACTTACTGCTTTCTCTAACAAAAGGGAGCAGTAACAGAAGCATCAGGTGCTATATCATAAGTATCTGAAGGAGGAAAAGAAGCGTAAAAAATTTTGGATCAAAAAATAAAAGCACTACCAACATTATTCTGTGCAGGTATCAGTGAAATGAAGTAAGTTTGTTATGTTGTAAGGCTGTGTGGCTGGTCAGACAATGCAAGTCTTGATTTAATTTTGTGATAAAATAAGTCTTATCACCTTCTGTAAGTGAAGGATTACAATAGGAGACACAAACAAAAATAACAATCTCCTTGGTGTTCATTAAGAAAGTAGATTTGGTAATTTCTAAAAAAAATGGTTCATTTTCAAATCCAACTGGGAAAGAAAAATTACTTGTAAAAATTCTCATTATTATGGCTTTTGTGTAGAATTTAAAAAAAAATCATTTAAAAAATCACTTTAAAAAAAAATCATTCTTACTATGGTATTTGATAAAGAACTACATTTTTAAAAACCACAGTTAAAAAAACTCAATACAGGACCTTAGGAGTAAAGATGACAGAAAGCTGTCTAGATATTTAGATGGGGCTTCCCCTCATGTAGATGAACGAAAAGTTTTCACAAAACAGGTCCAACTACACAGCCCTCTGCCCCTGTGCTCCATCCAGGGAGTCTATGGCTCAAGTCTGATCCCAGAAACCATAGTGCCAGCTTGTGTTATGTAGGGGTTGTACTGGGGCTGTGCACTCACAGACTTGAGGAAGAGCAGAACAGTACAAGGTTAATGTCTCTCTTACTGGCTGAAGACTTAAAGGAGACAACTAAGGTAGCCTACCAACAAAAAAAAGGTGACTTGAACTAGTAGATATAAGAATGTGCTTACAACCTCATTTAGGAATGGAGGGAGAAGAGGTAGAAGGTTTATTTGGAAGTCTGACATCGTTCCAAACTCATATTTCCACTTCTCCTGCCCTTCATAGTGCTTCTCAAAGCCAAAAATGTTGTAATGAGCTACCACCTTGGAAGGACCAAGTGTGCAGTGGGGTACCTTTAACAGAACATCCTCCAAACAACCTCCCTTGTATTTCAGGGCTATGTACTGTTAGCATCAAAACAGTGACTTCAAGGCAACTATGGAAAGTAAAGTAAAACGAATGCCACAAAGGCTCCACAGCCAGATTCAAAACCTCTAATTTAATCAGCTAATTCAGGCACTGAATCGCTTACAAGTATCTGGTCTGTCAAAACAACTCTAGTGACTCAGGCCCCCATGTTGTTATCGCAGAGAATTAGATGTTGCTGAATGATTTCAAGTTACTAAGCTAGTACCTTTTTAAATCTCAGCTGCTGCTGTTGTAACCCTTGGGGGTCTCCGATAGCTGTGCCTGCCTACAGGTAGCCGGGGAAGTTATCCTGTATGGCCCAGATGTAGCCCCCATTACGGGGCCAGAATCAAAATAAGCAAAAGGAGTGTGACGCTTGAGCTCAGCAAAAGGGGGACCATAAACCAAGGTGTGCCTGAAGGATGCCCCTTCCCAGTTTTGTTCGTGTGTGTGAGTGCGTGAGCACGGCCAAGAAACCCAGCCTTTCCACTGGCTATGCAGTTTGAGCTAATTGTATTTTTTGTCTTTAAATCTAATTCCAAATTAGGCTGAGTTAAAAGAGGAAAAAAACCAAATGCAAAGGACAGTGTCTACCAAATAAAAAGCGGTAAAATTCCATGAAAAACACTGGGATTACTGCTCTAGAGCAACAGAGAAGACAATTTTATCCAGGATGCTCTCTTCTGTTTGCCTGAACAGCAATTCAGCATATGATGTTCTAAGCTATATTCCTCCACTGAGAAACGAGGTACAGAAGCCCTGCTACCACCCAGATGATGGGAACTGCATAAGGAAATTGGAAACTAAACAAATAAATGAAAAGCAAACAAACATCTCTTAAGTGGATAAGTAGGACATGCTGCTAGTGGGACAGAATACAATAAGGAAATTAACTTGGCTTAGCTAATTTTGGCTGCAAATTGTGAAGTGTTCATAAGGGGGAGAAATAAGTAAACATTTTTAGATTGGTGCTTGGGACTAATGTTTATAGATTTTACCTCAGAATGCCAGTGAAGATAAAAACAGGGTATAGTTGGCTCAAGTAACATGGAGTAGGTCTTAGTGATCCTGATGATAATGAAGATGGAATGACCATAGTGCACGAATGAATTGCTGAATAGAAAGGATGAGTGGTGGTAGTGTCTGCAGTGCTCCTGCTTTGCTGAGGCATTCAGCTTTTAATCTTATTTTTTTTTAATACCAGGAGATGAAAAAAAAGGCTAATGTTACAGTATCTACATTCCAGTAATGTGTGTCTGTCTTAAGTATATAAATATTACGAAGCATTTTCCCTCATTTAGTGGTAATTACTTCTAAATCAGCAGCTATACCAGCTTTATTTTTTGGACAACAGGCTACTGTTAAAAGAAAAAAAAAAAAGAGAGAGGCACGGCATTCCTGGAGAAGATAAGGCTTGCACATTGTACTAAAATATGATTGTTTTCTTCATTATGGGTGCTTTGACGAATAGTAAACAAATAATTTAGAAAAAAACCTAGGTGTGGCCTCCAAAACAGGAATGTTGTAAACTGAAAACATTTATGGCTGCTCTTCTAATTCCAACATGACTATTTAAACAAAAGGCATCTCAATAAAATCCCTGTTGAAAGCATGATTTACTTAGAGCACAAAATTCTAAATACATAATAATCAACAGGGCAAGCAGTATAATGTTAGTGTTAAAGCTAGTTAAGTTTCCTAACTTAAAACTTAGCTTTTTATCTAATTTTTTTTTTTTTTTTTGGTGTATGACTGATGAAACTTTGCTGTTATATCACTGAAAATAATTAAATTTGGTTTACAGAAATATTTATTCTTTCATACTTATGTTGCTGAAAGCATTTTGTTTTAGTTAAAATTATACCAGAATTGAAGCTGTTAAAAGCCTTTGCAATTTAAATGAACAGTTAGCAGACCTAGAATGCAACAATTATCTGAACTCTTTTGGTAGTAATAATTCATGTACTTTAGCAACAGAGATAGGTTTGCAGTGCAAACTATTTTCTCTCTGTAGATCTGAAGCAAAGTTTGGGAAATGTCACAAACCAGTAAAGCATTTAACACCTTCAAGGAAGTGCTTAGGTGTTTCTAATGTAGGACTTCACCGTTTTACACAATTGCTTTAAAGGCTGCGAAGTTTGTGGATTCCCTCCTCCCCAGCACATTTACAGGTGGACTCTAGTTTTGCAATGGTCTTGAGGAACATCGCAGAGGTTAGCATAAGCTCAGTTTCAGATCAACACCTCTTGGGTTCTAGGCAGATTTTAGAGATGGTATGGGAATTATTTCAGTTCATCTGAATTTTGGATAAGTAGGAGCCAAGAAACTGGGATTCACCTTTACCTTTCCTATATGGTAAAATACATGATCACATGTTCAAGACAGATGCCATGATGGGAAAATGAGCATGCATCGATACTACTTCCACATTTACTAAAACTTATAATGGCTGATGTAGGATAAAACAAGAGACCAAAAAAAGACTTTGTGTAATCATTGTAAGAATAGTGTAACAAAAACCTTGCTCCTGAAAGCTTGGATTCTTTCAACAAATGTGTAGTGAACATACTTGGTTATAGAAAGCAAAAGCACAACTAAGTTATCAACTTTACACAAAGTCAGATATCTGAAAGGGGATCTTTTAAAAAAAACCTTTATTTGAGAAAGGAAGAGACTTATATCAGAAGGCAAAAAAAGGGAACATACAAACAGAATATATTTACAACACAAAACAAGAGATCACCTCTAAGGGTGTAAATTATAATAAATACAGTAGATTTAAAATGTAAGAGACAATTATCAATTAGAATGTGGTTGTTTAAACCCAGTTTTCCTTTTCACTGGTTCCAGGTAGTTTCTCTACTTTAATTTTATCCAAATTTGAAAGATTGTGAAATTAAAGTTCGCTAATGTATTGGGGTTTCTCACCTGAATGACATTATAAAAATATCTTTTGTCCTTTGTGAATACATGTCTTTGAAGTGACATTGTACAAAAGTCTTCGCATTTGCAAGTTTCTCCCCAAATAAAATGTATTTTAAAAGATGCACTATCCCTTTTTGATGAGGCTGAATTTAGATTTTGAAGAAAATGAAAATTATACAGAATGGAAAAAACATATAATTTGCTTTTTATATGCTTCACTTTTTGAGTGTGAATTTTTTTTCATCCAAGAAGGAGAAAGATTTCTGTTCAAATATGAAGAACACATAAAAATCACCTGTATTTTCTCAAATAAAAAATCTTTCCTATCTAAGATGATCTTTGTGTTTCAGAGGCCTTTCATTTTCTAGCAACTACTTAGTTGTTTGTTTGGAGATCTTCTAGGAAAAAGGATAATGTATCTTTAGAAGCTGCAACATTTTATAAGAGATTTAATAGTATTAGAGCATAATGTAAACAACACAACCTAATAACATATTTCAGAACAATTTCTACATTTGGCAAAACAGCTATCTCTTTTGAAACAGGATACTGCACCTTAAAATACCTCAGCTTTAGAAATATAAATATTTTTAATAGAAAAAAACCTGACAAGGATTCCAGGTCAGTTTGGGATTATCCATATTAAAGGGGATCTTAATACAATGAATCTTTAACTAGCTTAACAAAAGTAAACCTATAAAACAAGGTAAACATATCAAAAGGGAATATGAAGGAAATGTTTCACTGGAAAGCTTCCTTAACAATTTCCCTACTCGCTTTGTTATTTTCTTTGACAATAAATCAATTCATAGAGTGCCTTTAAAAACAGAGGGAGCGCTGCCCCGTCCCCCCGCCCCGCATTCCTCAGCACATGAATCACTTGGGCTTCCTGTTTCCATAAGGCATTTCCTGCCCCCCCTCCCAAAATCACTTTTCTGCAGGAGAACAGCGGGGACCTGACAAAGTAAAGACTTAAATAAACAGGGCCTTCCACTGCATCCAGCCTTGCTCTGCCTGATCTTACAGCAACGGACTGGGACGCCAGCTCGCTGGCTGCACAAACGCACTGTGCTTTTCAGCTTTGGTGAAATGCTCACCGACAGTTGGAAGCTTCCTTTTGCCAAGTTGGCATTTTAAGCACAGTCGTTACTTCAGAACTTGTCTATGAGACCTTGTGGTAAAGGTTATGCGATACTGTATGATTAGTCTTTATTTAAAAAAAAAACCAAACAAGTGATCGGAGAGCAGATGATAATGATAACAGTTCTGTGCTTTTCCTGCAATATCCTAATAACTGATTGGAACCTAATGCTGCATTTTGCTTCTCACTGGTATTTGCATCTGCTTGATTTAAGGATGTCTCTGTGGACACTATCATCTAATAAGACAGAATGAAAAATTAACTAAGCAGTGCAAAAAAGAAAACAATGCCATTTTTAAACAGTGCCTTGCCTTGCCTCTTTACATCCACCTTGTATTCTTCTCTAAATTATACTTTATACACCAGCCTGGGACCACTGATATAGCAGTCAGTACCTGTCTACAGGGGAAAAAATACCCTAACGTTAACAGTGTTCAAGACTACAGTATGATACAGTATATACAGATAGCTGAAAGCAAAAGTCAGAGGATTCAAAATCAGAGAAGAAGAATGTTTCATCAATCAGGTCTGGAAACTAATTCCAGCAACTGCTGATCTCAACAAGCTATGTGATACGAGTTCTCTTTCACTAGAACTAAGTGATGTAATGTAATCTCTGGGCTAGTACAAAGTCTATCAGCTATTACGCAAAGATTTATGCAGAATAATTGACTGCAACAGGTATTTTCTGAATTAGTGGCCATAAGGATGAGCTTCACTATGTTTTCAAGTGCACGTATGACACTTCTGCCTTTGTTAAATTTGTTGACCGGTAAATCAGGATTTGCTAGATCAGGGAATCAAAACACAATTGCTTATCAAAGCCTAGAAAACGCAGGTGACGTTCAGATAATAACCTTAATTACAAATCCTGGAGCTAAATCTTTGCCTATTACCTGTTGCATAAAAGCAGCTTGCTCCCCAGATTCCATTTGCTGGGTTTGAACATCCTCATCACTGTCCGGCGGCTCCTCTTTGACTTTCACAGCCCCCACCTGCTGTCCTATTCTGTCATCCACGCCAGCACCGCTGCTCTCAGCCCTAACGCTGGCACCGCTGGTGGGAGCTCGCTCTTCCTGCATGGCGTGATCTCCATGAAGCTCTTCTTCAGCTTCCTCCAGGTGATTGCCAGGCTGCTTGAGTTGCTCAATAGACTTAGAGAGCATCTGGAAAGACAAGGCAGGGAACAGTTATTGACTCCTTTCCCTGATGCCAAACACTGAGGAGTACTAAAAATTAAAAACACAAAGACAAAATTAAAGCTTCCACAGCAAACCCAGGTAGCGATGCATTGCGAAAATATTAATGTGCGGGGAAAAAAAGAACCAAAGTTCCTAAGCAGAAGGTCACTTGTCATTCTGCAGGAGAAAATACCATGTATGTAGAGAGTGCCGTACAGTAATACTAAACTAAAAATGAGGCAGACTAATGAAAATGTTACACATCTGTTACAGTGTTACAGCTGGTAAACAAGGGAAATTAGTCTCCCTTCATACTCTTCAAACATAAATGCAGAAATTTATTTAACTATATTACACTTCGTTTTCACGACACAAACTAATAAGAGAACTCTAAGAAGTAAAAAAATGATTAATCCGGTTAATGTTTTGCTACAAACAAATTAGGGAATATTCACACAAGCTTCTCTATCAATTCAAGTGTCAAGGTACTAAAAGTTAACAAAGGAGCGGTGACAAAGAGCTGCTGTCAGTCACCTCTCCTGTGGAACAAAGAGACCACAAGCACGTCTGTCTGTGACTGGAAAGACTTCAGCTTTTGCCACGCACAGTACACATAGCCCTGTTTCAGCAGTGAGATATAACACAGCTACCCAGACAATACTGGGTTTATGCCATTAACTGGTATTGCAAAGCTTTGCTGAGGTGCCAGAGGCCTCAGTGTTGCAATCAAGTACAGTTTATGTTTTACTATTTAAGATGCAGCAAATGTATTCCAAAATAGTCCAAATGTAATCCAAAAAGCCCAAACCAAAACAAATCCCCACTTTGTTGAAAGAGGCACAAGACACGTGAATAAGCATCTGCAGGGTCAAGTGAGTAATTATCATTTATTCAACTGGCCCACTTGACTTCAAGCAAATACTGATTTGTATCACCAAGGTCAAATATACTGAGAGGGGACACTCCCCCCCCCTTTCCCATTACTCTTACATACTTTCCTCTTTGCATCTGCCTCCCCCTGCAATTATCAAGTCTTCCAAACTGAGTTTTAGCTAGTGCTGTACGCTGAGTTACTGGATGGCTTCAGTATAGCTATTTTTGTAACAAACCGTGGACCATCTAGTTTCATTCTGCCTGCTAATGCACGCAGAAAAATCCCACCCTAATGAAGGGCAGGGTTGTCATGTAAACTATGATCAAGAAGCTACAGCTGGATTCAGGAACTCCCACAAAGTCAACAAGAAGAGTTGAAAGATCTGTTTGTGCAGTTCCAGTCGATGCTCTGATGCATACGCCTCACACCAGTGGAGAAACAAATTCCACAGTGGAAGTCTACAGGCTTCAGTCACAGCAAACCTTAATTTTGGGGGAGTAATGGGAGTTTAATGGCTAACTAAAAAGAAACAAACAAAAAATCCCCTTTCATTACTGTAGTAACTGGCAAATCACAACACGTGTATCCTGCATGCTGCAGGTGGCATGCTCCAAGCTGGGGACTCCTTACTACTGCAACTAATGCAGTGTCTCCTTTTATTAAGCAGCATCTGGAAAATTTCTCAGATCAAACCCATAAATCTTCTCCAGTTGCTTCTCAGGGGATGATGCTGACCAAGAAGGCACTGAAGCTAACTATGTGTATTCAGCTCGGGTGCACTCCTCTCTGTCGCTTCGTTAAACATCTGTGGGCAAGCCCTCTCCACTCGTCAAGCAAGAAAAGAAAGGCAGGTCTGGCTGCTTGGCTGGCTGCTAGCAAGCAAATACAAGCTGAAACATCTGTGTGACAGATAATCGTATACAGCTATGAGAGTCACCGATGCTGATCCATCTGTAAACCATTCCATGTGCCAGTTACTTGACATCAGGTGGGTTATTCTGGAGGCAAAGCCAAGAGAAAATGAGTGCATGTCCACAGCAAAGTTAAGACACATATTTAGCTCATTACTGCTCTCCTTTCTTTTATGCTTTTTCACTTTTATGTCAGGCTCGTTCTTCTTCACGCTGCTGTATGGCACAGATCTGCTGCTGAGCTTTCTGAGGCAACACATGATCGACTGCAGTATACAATCTATACATGGAAGACCTTCAAATGCTTTTTGCATGTAAGCAGTGGAGTGATACAAGCACATGTAAGGGGGCTGCAGAGACTAGAGTGGTATTTGCGTGCATCTCAATTTGCAGCGTTCCTGTTTTGGGGCCTGCTGCCGTGCCAGCGGGCGATTTGCTCTAGGCTTCAGCGACAGGAGGAGCTAAACAAATTAAATTTTCTAAAACCCTGTGAAATGAAGGTCTTTATACACAGTAGATTTTACCAAGTGCATTCACGTTATCATCTTCATTGCAAAATCTTGTTTAAAACATCCTTTACACTGTGACTTTAACTAAGGCTCAGGCAAGGGGCTATGAGGCACTGCAGTCACGTCCTCTCATATGGTGGAGCATGATAAAACTGAGTGGATGGCATGGGGAC
>VZTL01076879.1:28886-61991 GCA_013400535.1 Scopus umbretta | reverse complement strand
AAAAAAAAAAAAAGCCCTGAGAACCATTCCTGCTGCTCAGTCTGCTAAGCCACAGCTGACTGCTTTCTCTGTATCACCACCATGCTTTTGTATTCAAAGTGGTTTTTAAAGGCAGCTTGGCCCCATCTTATTCCAGTAATTACATTAGTAGCATTACCAGGAGACTGTTCAGTTCTCCTCAGTCAGAAACTTCTTATTTTATATTATATCTCCTGGTACTACCGTGGAAAATTATGTGTCTGGAGACATGCAAAGATATCAGTTTAGAGTCAATATTTCTATCTTATCTCTCTATCTAAAGCTGGATTACATTGCAGAAAATGAGTCCTGAACGAAACACTGCTCAAGTCCTTTCACTGTGCAGCTGGATACTTCTGCTTACACTTAATGATTAAATCTTTCACTTTAAATCCCCACTTATCATTTTTTTTCTGCATTTATCTGTACGTACATGCAGGACTTTCTCCTCATTTTAATGCATATTTTTTTTATTTTGAAAATGTGATTGCTTAATCTGAGTTTTAATAAGACTACATTTAAAAATAATAATAAAACTATGGTTTATTTCACTAATAAATTAGAGTTGTACAAATTGGTCATCTTTAACCAGTACACTTTACTGTTATCGCTATTCCAACTAAAGGAGTCACTCAAAAAAATGGTTTCAGGCTAGTGTGACCTGTATTTTTTTCCTTTTATTTTCAGGAAATTAAACTGTAAGGGGTATGCATGAGCCAAAGTAAATAGAGGCAGCAGGAGAGGAAGCATTTACAGACATCAACTCCACTGTATAACTGCAAGAGTCCAACCAAAAAGGACGTCAAACGAAATCTAACCTGCTTGCTTGTACATAAAAATGGAAGACTAAGTATAAATAACCTGGACATTGGAACAGACCATTTTATAGGTCCTTCAGTCGCAGCCCCTGCCTTTCCTTCTCCTTTGTAATGATAAGCTCTTGTAAAATACAATATCTTAAATAAAATGTCTTTACAAAGAGACAATGCACAAAATCCCATAACAGCCAACCCATATGTTTCTTTCCTTAATTAAGTACATGGCAGTTGTTTCTAAGAACTCATATATACACTTATGGAACATGCTTTTTCTCCTTCTTTCCTATGACTATCAGATTACTTTGACCAGCTATGTATGTTGTTAGCTGTACTGAAACAACTTGGCACCTGCTTACTGTTGTCTCTGTTACTCATGTAGTACAATGTTTCTAAAGGATGTACTTGTCTTTCAAAATCATTCTTCTGCATTATGTCTTACATTAGTTCTCAATGCAGGAGAAAATGCTCTGGGCATTTTTCAGTTCCAAACACAGTCAACTGTTGCTATAGTTTTGTCCAAATATTCCCCTGCTATAAGCAATATTTGAAAGAAGAAATGTCCTACCTCTTATTGTCAGAAGATGCTAGTCAGGTGTGCAAGCTGGAAAGCCAAAACCTCAGTCATAATATGTTTAATGAAACTAAATTCATTTACTCCAGCTGAACCCAATCCAGTCTTCCGTATTTCATTAAATATCATTCAGAGAAGTGAATGATTAATCTGGGGTTAACTGTATCTTTTCAATATTCCTCCTGACAACAAATAATCTTTCTATTTTTTCCATCAATAAATCAACAGGAACTTCCATATTATTTTTCATTTTTGATTAACAGATACTGGTCAATTATGAACACTATCTGAAGCACTAATGAATTTTCACTTCCTGTGTATTTTTTGTCATGGATTTTTTACCTCACAGTCTTTCCTAGTCACTGGTTCCTTATAGAAAGATGCTTTAAACCAATTAACATCCTGGAATGAAAACTGAAATTCAGGTAGTTCTTATCTAAGCTTTAACATTAACCATGCTGCTCCTGTACTTTACTGCACACTACCAACTGCCCCATTATTTTAACCTTTACTACTCCAATACAGAGGAGAATTTTACCATTGAAAACAAATTGTCAAAATGCTACAAATACATTATTTTAAGAACACATGTAGGGTTTCCACACTGATCAAATAAAATCTTGGTCACAGTGAAGACAGTGCTAGTTTAGCTTCAGGAGAGGCAGGCCTTTATTCATTGCACACGACACAAATAACCTTTAAAGACAGAGGGCTTTGTTCACATATTGTCATATTATGATTTCTGATATTTTTCTTGAACGTAGACTTCTGCTAGGTGTTTTGCACTTACATTAGTTACATCAAAAGCACCTTTTTTTCTACAAGTGGCAGGGTCAAAGCTTTCTAGATACAGAAATGCACAAATAGCATCAAGATTTTAAGGTTTTTATTGTAGTAGTTGTCTTTTGGTACCCAATTGCAATAATTTGAACTGAGGGTTTCAGACTTTGGACTCCCTTTATTGAGCAGCATGAAGATCTGCAATGGTGATCAAAGGGCCTTATGAGGAAATAAGCTGTCATTTGTACAGATGTATATTAAAGCTGACAACGGCAAAGCCAATCTTCCCTAAGACAAGCTGAGTTCAGGTTACTTCACATTCATTATTTTTTCCCCAGAAAGCTGGGATGGTGGTTTCTACATACTTTTGGATGGGATGTCAACATTTGCAGAATGTTTTCAGAAGGTCAGCGTACTAGATCCTGCAGGTATAAATGTCAGACTTCAGTGGAGACGTATACCGTTTCCTACATCAAAAGCCTGGCATCTGACAGCTGACCAGAAATAATCTATAGGGGATCTTCTCTTTGTTATTAAGGACAGAGGCACACCTCTTGACAATGATTTGTTTCTTTTCAGAATGGAAATGATGCAAGAGAATTCTTTACCTCTGACCTATGTTAGATTTTCCTTGTTATCACCCTCACAGCAGCACTGGCTTGCTGCAGAAGTGTATTATCTTCTTGAAGAAAAGAAATGGCTTTTTAATACAAAATAAATACAAGATCAATGGGGTGTGGAGAAACTTGCTCCTCCTCTTGCTTCCTTTTTTTGTTGTTACAGCAAGATTCACCTATACATACATATATACGTATGTATGTATATATGTGTGTATATATATATATGTCCGCCAAAAAGATCTGACCAAAAACAGTTTTCAGGAAGTGCTGACACATGCCATATCATCTTAGTTCAGGGCAAACATTCAAATACTGGGTTCAGTTGAAATATATTAAAGTCTTAAGTACCTGAAGTCCTAAACATAAAGAAGAAAGGAAAGAGAAATTGAAAATAAAAAGAAGATATTAACTTGTTCTAAGCTCTTGATCAACTAGCATTTCATAGTCTTGTCAGCTTAAAATGGTTCTGGTCTTTCTCACCAAAACTTTTAAGAGAATGTTTGAGTATTCCTTATTAAATAAACCCCTTCATTTTTCATGCCTGAAAAGGAGGGAGTTACACCTCTGTACAGATTTCACTATACAGCCTGTGAACAGAAGAGTAAAGGACAGAACAATGGAAAATAACAAGTGTATGTATTCACTTGATGCACGCCCAAACTTGTCTTAAAGAAATGAGAAGATACTGGGTTGCTTTGCTACATGGTCTAGAATATCTACTGTTTTAAAGTTCAAATAACTCTGCTTTGCAGAGTTTGACTGTAAAGCCACGCAAATTATATAATGAACAAATAACTTCAACTGTAAGTAGAGGCAAGTTTTAGGTTTGAACAACATTCCACCATGCTAGCAGAGTTCAAAAAATCTTATGTAGGCACAGGTGTTCAATCTGAACCTTAAAGTTAAAGGGCTAAAAAATATAGTTTTAAATTCAGTACTTAAGAGCCACTCCATGATTTGATATTTTCTCACTCTCTTGTCTATGGGCTATCCTTAAATTCCAGTTTTTAAAAATCAGGTTTCATCTTTTAAGTATGTAAGAAAGCCCCATGGCTTTCTGTGTACTAGCAGAGGGCAGATACATGACTAGAGCACTGACAGTTTTCAGTACTATTCATCAGAAAGGTTCTTCTGAGAATGGTGCTGTAGAAGGACCTAGATGCTGCAAAGTGTAAAGTCTGATAAACCACCCATGTCCTCAGATAACCCACTGCTTCTGTGGCTGAAGCACCATCCTATTCCTCCTTAGGTGTTTGCTGCTGTGATGAGTTACTCTGCTCCTGATGAAGGCTAGCTGCTCTGGAAGTAAGGATAAAGGAGACTGAGAAGCTACTGGGGCAAAGGAAGTAGGTTATGCAGGTTCAAGTCTGCGAAAGGCCCTAGGATAAACTTAGATTTCTACTATCTGCATATGTGTATAGCCTATACCATAGAGAATAAAAGCTAGGTTCACTAGGTTTTAAAAGAAAGAATTGTTTTGTCTCTTTATCACAAATAACCATGTGAGAACAAAAGCGTATTTTCAAGTACAAGAGGCAATTACTCTCTTTAACATGTATTTTCATTGCAGTTTAACTCAGAGAAAAAAAAATGGTACTGAAACAAGCAGTATCCCAAACCAACTGCAGTCTTTTTACTTCCTTATCCAGCCTAGCTCTTGTGAGGTGCAATGCATTCCTAGTCCAATGTGAGTAGGAATATGTTTATGTGACTCAAGTTTAATTTTCACATTCAGGACAAATGTACCTATATGCCACAGCACATATCCCCAAAAGCTAGGGTAGAATTTATGTCAATAAGCATATGGTCTAACAAAAACATATCAGTGGGGTTCTTTCCTTTGTGAGGAATTCATGAACTGATCAGTTTTTAGCAAATACCCACAAACAGCACAAAGACTCAGTACTTTACCGGTAAAAATTCTTTTGTCTTCAGGCAATTGAGGGCAGGTGAAATATTTTCAAAACCTGAGGCTACGAGATATACATATGCCATCTTGATTAAACATATGGAATGCATACTCAAAGAAAAGCCAACTGGAGTCCTAGTTGAGTAATCAAAACACCCAAGCTGAGAGGGGTTAACATGCAAGGATCAGCTCTGAACTTTGAAGTTTTCTGGTCTTCATTTTTCCTAATTAAGACAAGATTTAATAACCAAACCACTGTACAAACTATGTACTTAAACTCTAGGTTTGTTTCTAATTTTGTTGGGAATTCTTAGTAGATTCCAAAGAATCAGTACCCCCTGGGAAGTTCACCCAGTAAGGCGGATTGATTTTTTTTTTCTTTTCTCTTAGGTACATGGGCTGAATGCCTTCTTTTCATCTTTTCTTCTTTGCCATTGCCTCTTATATACAGTTACTAAATAACCCTTAAGCAAAAGATGACAACTAAAGATACGCAATTAATATCTCTGAATTGCCAGAGGAACCCCAGCAAACAACTTTTGGAAAGCTATGTAGTAAGTACAGAAAAACGTTCTCCAGATAAAAGCATTTAATTATTGCATATCTTCACATTAGAGCAGGGAACAGCATCACATTTGTTGTAGAAGCATTAGCTCCTGATAAATCTATTTAGATTGTGTTGCTCTTTGTTTATTAATGGATGGTCCCTTTTCTTCTTCGTGCCTCCCCCCCCCACCCCCAAATAAGGTGTTAGTCCACAGGGAAAGAGGGGCACAATTCAACTCTGTATCTGATGTTAGCAATAAAACATTCTTCTCTGGTAATTTTATATCGCCATATAGATAAACAGCTTCCATATTACTGATATTACTTACAGAGAAAAAGTTGGTTTAATAAAAGCTGATTAAAAATTTCTCCAGATGCTTAGTAAGTTTCTTACACAAACCCGATAAATTTAATCAGCTGATTGAGTTCAAATGGGTTATATATTTACTCCACATACTAGTCCACGATGAGAAAGCTTAAAATACAATTCAAAGGCAGCTGAATGGAATGATTGCTGAAGTAGGTGCACATTAAAAAGTTGGATAGAAATCTAGTAATCTTTAAGGCATCATTTACTGTTCAACGGGAAACCACCTATAATTTAAACCTGTGAGATGCTTTGAACCCTGTTTTGTTCAATTGTATTTTTACTGATGTCAAGAACCACAAATTACCTCTGTAGAGTATTTTGGAAGCTGAAAATGAAGATCTATATAAATGTATACACCAACTATGCATGAACAAGATACTCATGCAAGAACCTGTCTACTGTCCATGACCACATGGCACCAATACCTAAGCTTCCTTATTGGTTTTCAACCTTTACACTTATTGGAAATTCCTTACTTTGGGAACTCACCTTATTCATGTGGATCTGCTGCTGGTATTGTTTCTGCTTCTCCAAAAATTGTTGATGTTGTTGCTGAATGACCAGCTGGGCCAAAGTACTTTGAGGAAGAGGAGCTGACTGGGTTCGATTCAGTGGCCTGTGACGAGGCAGTTTGTGGGCAGCTCTTATGCCAGGTGAGACTCTCTCCTTTGCTGCTAAAGGAGACTGTGGATGAAGAGGAACCGCTCCTGCAAAACAGAGACATTTCACTCCCGTGTGAAGAACAACAAACTAATAGTTCTAATAGGAGAGAAAGCTTTCAGTGAGAAGAGGGGTGTATATTGCAGAACTTTGCATCAGCGCTGATGCAGCGGGACGTGTACCACGTGACTCGCCACACTGGGAAGTTCAGCAGCTGCAAAAGAATGTGATGAAGTAATCATTTTCTCTTTTCTGTAATCACTAAATTCTTCCAGGCTAACAGACCAGAGCCGAATCACTAAAGGGGGAAACCGAAGATCCTGTCCTTTTTTCTCCCACCCTTCCTCTCTTCCCAACGGTTAGGATGTATAGTATCTGTATTACCACATTTAGTTTAACATGAATACAAATGTCATTAAAAACATCTTAAATGATTATTGTGCTGAAGCCTTGACCATTACCAGTCACAAGAAGTTTTTGCTGTCTCATTTGTTCTTTCAGTAACAGATGTTGCAAGAGAGCTTGGTGGCTGCTATTTGGCTTTCCCTCCAAAGCAACGTGAGGATGAGTTGAGGATGGAGGAATGTTCCCCCCATACTGTCCAGCCAAGGCCACTCCTTGTCTGAGTGACTGGGTGTCCCCCTTCTGCTTTTCTTTGAATGATGATGAAGCCTGCCAAAGAACAACAGCACTGGTAACTGCTTTGCATAGACCTGGCCATTTATATTCATTAGATGGTCTTATGTCATACTTTATGAATACATACGGAAGAAAAGGTTAACATCCCTATCTTACACTTTGACTGTGAGATGAAAAGGGAGGAAGAACATGCTAGTTAAATGTAACACTGTAAGAAACTGAGTAATGAAACCACTTGAAAAAAAACAGTAATAAAAGCCAAAGCTTAAGGAACTACTAGTTAGAACATTATTAATGAAAAGACAGGACCTATCCTTAAAATTCCTAGAGACCTTCCCACAGCCTCCTGCACAGGAAAACAGGGGATCAGAGGAAATAGTTTCCACTGAGTTTGGAATGGGCAAAGCTTGGTTTTTCACACAACTTTCCATCAGACAGCAAGCCAATCAGCAAAACAAAATAATTACCTGTAGTAGTGGGAAGCTATTACTTTTCCTGGAGTACTCCCTGACTCCCTGAAGGACAGCACAAATGTAAGTTTTACCCTTTGTGAAGTAAATTTGTAGAGTTAAACTTGCATCTACAGAAACATCAAGAGCTGTTGTATGTGTGTGGCATTTTAAGTGCCCTTATATATTGCACAGTTATTGATGTAAAGCTTTTGGAAGTTTTGGCCCTTCAGCATTGCAAATGTACTTTATATTACTTTGTTCTTTGTCTGGTTTTAAAAAAAAATACTTCTTAAAAGAGCAGTTAAAGCAGAATAACAATTTTTACAGCAAGAATAATAACATAACAGAAATAAGCATGTTGAGTCTTGCAGATAACCACTTATGGTATGTTGTGGTAAAAGCAGTATCTCTCATAATCTAAATTCCATAAATTCTAATGAGGGAAACCAAGGTTTTTACTAATATTTTTTGGGTGTATGCTTACTTCACACTCTGCTATCACCCTTTCCTGAAAAACAAACACCAAACTAAACTTTACATTCAATTTGCAACTGCTTATTCTGGCAACAGAAATAAACATTACTTGCATAAATCAACCCCTTTGTTTTTTCTAATGCCAAAAGTAATATTTGGTGCTAGCTGGCCACATCAAAAGCTCCTACAATTTGAGTGAGAAAATTAAACATATTTTCATTTCCATTTTAATGTTATAAAATTACTTTGAAGCTAGTTATATTTTTTGTGAAACAGCTAAGAAATTTTTGATGATATCGTCTGGAAAAGTAAGGACTACTTTTAATGATCAGCTCAATTTTTCCATCCCTTAAAAACAATAATTTTCTTATAAATATCTCATGCAAGGCTTCTAGAGAACTGATTTAAAGCTTACACAATTTTCTTTGCAAAGTTCTGTATCTGATGTTAAAATGTTGGATTGCAGCAATATATTATTGGTGAGAACAGTAAATGTACTGAAAAAGCCATAAAATGAAACTTTAACTTGAAACTACATTTAGTACTGGAATTAAGTAGCACTTATTACAATCCACAGTGGATTGTACAGATTTATTTTTTTTTACACCATGGAAAGCCGTACTTACACCCCTACTATTTTTTAGACGTTACCAATTCACATTCTAAGAAAATTAAATTGCTAAAATTTCTTCAGAATTTATACACTCTTGTATAGAACCACTATATAACTTATATCAGTATTTTTATTTTTTTTGCTGGAAATCAGAAAAGGTACATTTTGACCAGTGGCAAAACTTTCAGATATTTTATTGAGCCTCAGATTTTACTTCTAGGTTACTGTAACTTGGTCTAGATCTAAAGATCCATATCCATCAGCATGGATTTCCATATGTACCATGTCTGTGTTTTCATACGTATCATATATTAATTTACCATTTAACTCTAAATAAAGGTGATTGCTGCCAACTGAACAAAGGGCAGATGAGTATATCTTGTCATTAAAATATTGAGCATTGTTCACATATCACTGATTTATTTTGTCTGACTGATAGCACACCCCTGAAATAACAAACCTACCTGCAAGAATACTAGATTCTTCCCCTATGCTCCAGCCCAGCTTGGGCTGCTACTGGAATCTCATACAATGTTACAGGTATTGTACTTTACCAGGTAGGTGTGATCATATAATTTGAACTTTTATACTAAATGATCTCACCATGTCTAAAATTTGTTATCTGATTTGCAGACATAAATGCAATGTATGTGGTGCATATTTAGCTAAGCTCCACACTGGCAGTTGTTTATTTGCAATTAAGAATGGTTATTGCTTTCAAATTTTGCCCTTAAATGTTCAGATGTTGCCCAATGCTAAGAAAGGTCTGGTTCCTGCTCTGAACTGCTTATGTTCCAAAATGATAAAAGAAGACAAAAGGCAGAAAGTGGGTTTTCTGGAAGCAAAAGTAGGCAGGAAGGCTTGAGACTGGTCACTTACGCTGATTTGAGGTTGTACTGCTGGAAGTCCCAAGGTAATGTTGGGCAGAGAAGGGGACGTGTACAGACTCAACAAGTTCACCGATTCATCCTGTATCAAAAGGCGTTGCTGTGAAACCAGATGCTGGAATAAAGGGGAAAAACAACAGAAGTATAATCTCCAAGCTTTTAATTTTGGTTACTTTATCCTCGTTATCCTGCTATATTAGAAGCCAGTTATGTATCATTCATTGGTTTGCATCCCAGTGGGGTTCCAGATAAGGAAAAGTACTGTCCCTGTGAAAACACTGTTGATATTTCTTTTCTTAAGAAAACAAGTGATATATGACTGGGATTATTCCTTGGTTAGTAAATAAAATTTCCATGAAAAACTGAAGTCTTGAGGATTCCTAGACCATCTCTTCTCATCAACTTCTCATTAGCTCAACATCAGGTTCTTCTCATCAACTGCACTTTCACTACTAGAAACTCAGTGGGAATTTAGCCAGTGAATTAAGGAATACATCTAGCCAAAACAAAGGTGTCACAAATGTGGATGCATTAGACCTTTACTTTACCGTGGTTATTACAAATTTTGTTGTAAGGTATGAAAGGTGGTTTCTACTTAGTCCATGCTTTTAGCCAGTTCCTACCCAGACTGTGATATGGGGATGTTTCAGGCACATTATTAACAAATCTGCCATTTAAAAGAACGTACTGTCTCTGTATATGCATATGTACAAACCCAGCATCCTATCATTCTTTGATGGTGGGATACCCCTCACAGCCTTCCTAATTCCCTTCAAGTTAAATCTTTAACACTTCTTTTGAAGCCTTGTGATATAGTTTTCAAGAACATGGAACTGCTGATATATTCTTAATTACTGTCAAGTAAAACCAGACATTCTACAAAGATCACCCTCTGCCTTTCCATTCTAGATTCACTGAGAAGAAACATAAAAAATTACATTACCACAACAGGAGTCTTTTTGAAGCCTTTCCCTTTCTGCTTTAACAGTCATGTTTTTCAACATGTGGTCTAGTATAGTTGCTTGAATTACATTTTCTGTTTAACTCTTGCTTCCCTCCCAGAACTTTAACACAATAAGAGCTACAAAGGTCTTATTAGACTTAGGAACTCTGGCATGATATGGTCCCCAAGGGAACAACATCCTTGAAAAAGAATACCCTGTGTAACAGTATGACACAGTGACTGCTTTCTTCCCAAACAAAAAGCATATGGGACTCCAATAATAGACCACCTCCAAGAGGGATACTGCACACTCGGGCTTTGACTAAAGTAAATATAATAACTTGTCAAGCATGTTGTGGGGAGCTGTAGATTTTCCCCTGGACAAACCTGGAATATCAATTAACTCTGTAAAATACTTTGTGCTAATACAATGCAACTTCAGACCATCAATGAAAAGTGGTTAAGCACAAAAACACAGGATGTTATTCCAAAACATAACCTTCCTCATACAGTTTGTTTGGAGATATGACCTATTACTGAGACAATAACAGTAGAAGTCTATCTCTGTAATTTTCTTTCAGTACCTAGGGAATGTCAACAGATAGCATACTAAACAAAGAAGCTTCACTTGTATATTACATTAATTCCTGGCTAACACTGTCTTGCCTTGATAACATCCACCTTTGACCATGTATAAAACCAAGGTTGTCAAGACTATGGAGATATTATTGAGGGAGACTACAAAGATTTAACTGAAAAAGGACACTGCAGCAGCTCTCATGTGCCTCCTAGAACATAACCAATTCATAGGAACTGCAGCATCTCTACAGAGCCACTTCAAAAATGCACGTTCCCTTTTTGGTTTTCAGTATGCCACTATTACCTTCTAAGATTTGAATTAACAAACATAATGGTGACAAGGTGTATAGCAGTAAAGCGCATTCCCACATTAAGGTCAGGCATGATTGTTTCATGAGGAACAATCAATCACAGTATGCACCAATGGGAGTTTAATGTTGAAAGCAGGAATTTATTAGTAAGAGCATTTCCATCCAATTTTTAATACTGTTAATCATCACTAATTTTCATTTGGGGAGGTAACTGATTTTTAAAAATATTTTCAGGTAATATTAGCCTGTCAGTTAAACCTCATCTCCCAAAATCAGTTTAGTAGCCCACCTGCATAGATTAGGGTCCTGCATATGCTGAGGCACACCTGCATGACCCAAGCTGCAGCTTCTCTTTTTACACAGTTGACAATACCTTGAAATGGTGGCATAAACTGGAGTTGCCAGCAGTGTCATTTGGCCGCACAATGGCTAAGCCATGGTCCTCCTCCTACATGCAAACTTGATGGTTTGGATTGGCACCTAAATTACCCCAAAGAGCAACCGCCCACCTTGCTCTACGTACTAACTCACTGGGTTCATGGATCCTGCTTCCTGATGCTTAAAATATCCTGTCAACAGACTTACCCTCTTTCTCAAAATAGAGTACAATCATTAAATGTAAAAGTATATGATGATCACCAAGTAATCATGATTAGTTATTGTACTTCTGTTTTGGTACTGGGACCTGCTGAGAAGCAGGAACACCTATTTCATGTGCGCATGTTTATATACACATTTACACCTTAGGAGGGGAAGAGGAAATGGTGTTGCTTCAATACTTCTAATTTGTGGAGCTACAGTAAGGTTGTCATAGCTTTGAGTACTCACAATTACATTCTTACTTCTCAAGGCTTTTGAGGTGGGTTTTTTGCTAATTAATTAGACTCTCTTCACATACACTTGAAGCAAACCTCAGCAGCTGGTCAGAAATCTACACATTTTGCCACTAGCCACTTGCGAAGAGCACCTCAAAGAGCTAAGTATTAGAAACACAGTGTTGTGCAGTTGCACAAATCAGGCACATGTTTATCTGCCATGCACATCACTTATATCTCCTGTATAATCAGGTGATATGCTAGGAAATGCTGCTCTGCAAAGCACCAATGAAAGAGAAGAAAAATGATCTGAAGCCCGCTTATATCAATTGGAAACTTTCTATTGCGTTTAATGGCTTTTGACCAGGCTGCGAATGCCTAATATTAATCATTTCACATGACTAAGGTAGGTTGTCCCTCTGAACTCAAGGGACGTGCTGTGCAGGGTCTCAATCCTGCTTGCATTTCTCATGCAAGTAAGACTTAGTCCCAGCACAGCAGGTAACCTAAAAGTGTACGGCATGCAACAAGAGACAAATAGCTACTGCGGTGAACCTTGATGATACTGGAGACAACTGGGCCTAATAAAAACAGTGTTTTATTTATAAGGTGCAATTAAAATCTTGAGTTTAACTTTCAACTTTCAGATAATGAGACCAGTGTTTTAACAAATGGTACTGAAAGTACCATTAAGGGAACTGTGATAGTAAAATATTATCTGAAAAAATGTAGCATTTGCAGTGCACCTCTGTTCATTGAAAAAAATGTACATGTCTACCCACCAGACTGTCTGCTCTGGAGGGTAAACCACTTTAAAGTCTCGTATTCAAGTGGATATGGCAAAAATACTCTAAAAATCTGTTTCATTACTGATAATGCTCTAATTCTGTCAATGCACTAGAGTGTAATCATTTACGGTATTGAGTCATGTTTTACTGGTAAATGGCTCTCTGTCATAGCAACCTGTTTTCCCCCTACAAAAAGTGTTTTATTTGCTGCCATGAAAACTGCGGCTATCCACCCACTCAGATATGAGCACAACACTTACTGCAAATGTCACAACAACGATTATGAAACAACAGCAACGTGAGTCATGCAGGATTACAGCAAAACAAGTGATATTCTGGGTGATTTTGGAACACTTATCCTATTATTAGAAACTTCTGTACTTTGTGTATCTGATGAAAAATTGGTTAGATATATAGCCTTTGAGAGCTGGCAGCTGATGCTAGACTAGAAAAGAGATGTGTAGCAGTTTGGCTGCTGTTAAACTACCAAAGAAAATCCCACTGAAATCAAAATGCACTGAAGTTGAGATTTATGGAAAAATGTTTGAGCCCACAGGACCACAGTATTAACAGTCAAGTAACCAGAGAGGTAAAGAAATCCCTGACTGGATCCAGAAATGGAAGTCAGTAGTTTCAGCTTCTTAGCATGCTTCCAGCAAGCTAAGTGACCGGCTCCAGCACACAGAGGCAAACTTCTAAAGCAACTTTTGAGGCTCATTTGAACATCTGTGATTGTATGGTGGGGCTATAACTTCGGCTGTCTGGCACAGTAATGTCTGACACAGCAATGCAGTGTTCTACTAATAAATAGAGATTGCCAGCCTGACCAGATTGTATGCATGTCTGGGGTGGTTCAACACTGTGGGCAAGTGTCCAGAAACTGTAACATGCAAAGTAACAAGGACTGTGTATCAGTCTGAGATGTTATTCCCTTTGCATTTTGTAGTATCCTTGAGTCAATACAAGATCCAATTGGACAAAGCTTTCCTGTTTAATACAGCACTAACAACCGCATATCACAAACTCCTAACTAAAACATTCCCAATATTAAAATACACCACTTAATTCCACTGAACTAAGATCTGATCTAATCCAAATGATGGATCTTACTCTGCATCATTTAAATTTCTTTGCAATCACATACAGAGGGGATATGAGGCAAGACCACATGTTAGCCATCAATGCAAATTTTTTTTCTTTTTGGTTACGGGCCAGAGAGAGGCTACTAATCAGTGTGCAGAGGTCACCCACCTGCCCCCTGGATCATAGTTCACACACACAATTAATTCATTATGGGGAAAAGTCACTGCTGGAGGTTGAACTGCCCATTCCAGGTTTTTTTGAGGTGAATGTCCTGCCACTGACCTGGAGAAATAGCTCCATTAACTAAAACTGTGTTAAATCACATTTTCTTATGCAATTTTTCTAACATAAACAGTATAAACCAAAAATTAATAGAAAACTTTGCCACCAAAGCAGGAATTGCTCTAAGTATAGGTACTGGATACAAAATATTGTGGAGTTTGATTCTCTCTTAGTTGCATTAGTTGTCCCTTTACAATATTGCCATGGAAAGCATGACTTAGGCATCTCATCTATGCTAAATGAGGTTTATCACAACCGATTTACCATCTGCATTCCTGTTGTTATAGGCACGTATATATGAAACAGAATAAGGACTCGTTAAGATTCCTTCTGTGTAAATCTCACTTTACAAAACAAGTATCCAAGACTCCTGGCATGTCAGTTATGTTGTTAAGTACTGCCCTGATAAGGAAACTGATGAACAGTAAAATAAAAGGCAGATGTGAAAAAGGATTTAGTCACCTAACTGCTTTTTTTGGACTTTAGTTACCAAAGAGTGTCCTGAACATGCATCTCACATATGCCAGCCTCCTTCCTGAATGTGCAACTCATATATGAAGATGATATGAAGATGTATATAACATACTCTGATGTCAGCCTGCAGTGTCCTGGTGTCCCTGATAATTATATCTTCTGCAATTACTCTGCTTGCGAGTATGATCAAATTGAAGTTTCAGATCTCTCCAGTCTAGAAATCTCAGCAATTGTCTACCCAATATAGAGGAAGAGTCTTACCTCAGCTTGAATGTTAGATGGCAAAACTGAGGTTTCATTTTCTGTTACACTGCTGGTCGGACCATTGCTTGGGGAACTGGGACCTGATCCAGGCGAGCTGCTACTGACGGAGGATTCTGAAAAACAGATTAAGCATACATGAACTTCACACTGGAAAGGTGTCTTGATTACTCGTGTACTCTTTATAGCAAGGGGTTTTTTTTACTGTTGAAAAGTATCTATCGGTTACGTTAAAGATTTTAAATTCATTCTCCATTTCTTTTGGTTTTCCTTTTACAGTGCTAATGAGGAAAAATACTGTTGCTCTTTTCTCTTCTGACCTGTATGCTTCACATTTATTTTTCCCACAAAGATAGTACGATACTCAGGATCAGGCAGAGATACAGGCATAGAACTTGTAATGAGTAAAAAGAAGAGAAAGTCTTTCTTTTTAATTGCAAAGAGTCCTGCCTCTGTAAGAGATCAAAATGACAGAGATAGCAAGCTGGCAAAGGTCACGATAACATGTCGTCAATTCATGAGGCCTACTGCCATCTCCCTTCTGTTTAGAAAGGGGATAAGCAGACTAATCATTACATATGCGAGTAATAATGGCAAAATACAAAATACCACTTTCACTACATCTTTGGCACAAATGTGAAGGAATATTTACAGCATACAAAAATCTTAAAATAGCATTTGAAAGTCTGTATGTTATCTTGATTTAAAATTTCCCCAGTTCTGTCTAAGATAAAAGGAAAGAGGATGATCTCGTCATCTGTTGTTGTATTGGGTTATTCTAATCCTACACTGATATAAGTTAAATTTATGTAAAGGAAAAAGTTAACAAGGTTAAAGATGGAAGAGCACAGCATTAGTAGAGGTAAGCCTGTTTCATGAGATAGCTTTCAAATTAAAGTACTCAAGAAGTTAAAATAATTAATATCTAAATGTGGCAGGCAGTAAATATTCTATAGCCACTTCTTTGCTTCTTCACTCCTCCTGTTTCAGTCCACATGCAAAATTATATCCTCACTTTGACCGAAATTACCGGGAGATTTCCTAGCTGTTTCTTGGATATGTTGCTTTTTGCTACTAGAGCTGACTTTGATTTACTGAAGTGAATCCATACGCAGCTATGCTAACTGATCAGGTGAAGTTCTTGCATCATATTCTCACTAGTCTTCATAGAAGAGCAGAAACACAAACATTCTTTTTCTCAGTTTTTTAAAAATTACAGTAACACTTTTTGTATAAATAGGCATTTAAATAAAGGACTATTTTCAGTTAAAAGGATAAAAAAGAAGGAGAAAAAGGCTTCAGCCCAAATGGTTCATACTTACTATCTGCTATGACCAAAAATATGCCACTGAATATTTAAATGTTTCAACTCTTTCTTCTCAAAAAACAGCTTAGTTAGCCCTTACATGAAAAAAACCCATAATGTTGACATTTTCAACCAAGAGAAACCGAAGGGATAGGGCCAAACACAAGACTCCAAAAAGTCCTTGATTACCCTAAGTAATACCAGATAGGTGGTTTTGAGCTTTGTATTAGCACCTGTATTTTCCATGGGAGATGGGAAGTGGAGGATGCAAGACCCAAAATGTTGTCCATGTACAGAAGATGCAAATTAAGGGAAGAGACTATTCTTGTTTTCTCCTTTGATGTCCCTTGCCACCAACGGTCTACCATTCATTTGTCCTTGTACTTGCTGTTGTAAAGTACTGGTTTCCAAGCTGCTTTGAAAGTATGGCTTTCAAATTGAGAATGACTTTTTACTAAGTGGTAGAAAGCTGTAGATTACAAGCTAATTACACACTAACATTTATTTAATACAGTTTTCAGCAGCAGAAAAAAAAAAAAAAAAAGATACAACCTTTTGTTTAGCAAACAGTTTCAATTCCAAAATACCACCACTATTCTGTGAGCAGTCGCAGATGATACAGAATTCGTAACTCGTAATTACCTCTCATCTCGAAGAGCCGCTTCTTGAATGAACTGACAACATTTCCATCCTTCCGCCTGAGTAAAGGACTGCTTCGCCGTTCTGTCACCTTTTGTTTTAACCTTGAACGTACCTTCAAATTGGGCTCTGAAGCTGGAAATCAAGAGAAGAAAATAAATTATTACGAATTAAATTACTGCTTTGTGTCAGGCACCACTCACATTCCCTGTAGGACCTCATCTAATCCAAGGACGGCTTGGAGGCAGAGAATTTTCTGCCCATCCTCCCCAGCCATCCTGCTGTTCTTCATACAACTCCATATTAGATTGGAAGCTAGGAAAGAGAGAAAGAGAGCTGAAAAGCTTTGGATCCAAGTATTGTTCTCATCCTATTTCAACTCTGAAGTTACCCATTAATTATTGTTAATATCATAAGCATTAATTAGAGATGAATGCAACTTTTATTCTACATCATTTTTATCTCTCTTATAGGTGAAAACTTGGATGGAAATACAGCTTGGAACTCGGAACCTTATAATTGGATTATGGTCTGATGATGGAAATAGAGAGAAGCCTCCACTGGTGCCTTTTGATTTCTCTTAGAAATATAAATTACGACAAGCCTTGTTGGCAGAACATTTCTTGGTCAGCAATTTTAGGCCCAGAATTTCAATGTTTTCTGAGTAACACACCAAACAACAAGATTTATGACAGTGTCCTAAGAACATTTACACAGAAAAATATATGCTCTGAAAACGAAGAAGTAGGACTGATTCCCAGAAAACCTACGATTATATTTAATGCACCTTGGGCAGGTTCCACCTTTGTTTCCTAAATGGACACGGTATTTTCATACGAAGGCCAGAGATGAAGCTCTGCTGTGCTTTTTATTTTGTGATATTTTTAGCATGATAAAATGTTTCATGTACTCATTTATCTGTTCTTCTAAGTAAACCCTCCATCAAACAGACTGCTAAGAGCTAGTGAAAGATAATTGTGGAACAGAATTTGTTTATATTTCCCTTTCTGGAACTGAGGCTTGGCTAAGCAATATCTCAAAACAGAGGGAGCTGGAAACTGGGATCAGTTCTCTCTCCTATGCACAGACCTAAGCCCAGCCCGAAAAAAGGAGCAAGAGTTAGCAGAAAACCAAAATAAATTAAATCTTCATTCAATTCAGCATTATACCACTTGTCACTTTGTGGCAGGAACTCAATCTTACACTTCCAATTCCAGTCCCTGTCCAGCATGTGATATCGCACATCTGTTTCCTGCTGTCCCACTTGTTCCCTCAGGGATGGGGATGTTAGGAATGCTCACGCGAGAGCAAAGGGGCTGCACCTCCGCCAGAGTGCTGCTGTAACCTGCAGTGCTTGCAGTCGGGCGCTGGCCTTTGCCACTTACTACATCACTCTTGGCAAGCGCTCCCTTCTAAGTGCCCTGTGCCTTCAGTGCATTTCAGACCAAGATACCCAGGATAGCTCAACACTGGAAATCTTTAGTAATAAAAATACTAACAAGAATTTATTTTTTGTCACTTACTACCATTGTTAAGACCAGTGGTTCTGGCGATGAAGTACAAATGACTTGTTTGCTAAGATACCATTTGCTATGAAACTGAAAATATAAAATATAACAATGGGCTAAGATTACACTACATGCTTTCACCACAGATCTCACCCAAGTACGATGACATTTGGAAGAAAAGGTGTTCGCTCCTTTTCAACTTATGGTCATTTTGATTTATACTATTCCGTACTTTTAAAACTTAGGAGAATATTTCCATACCTGTGACAGACTAACTTGATACAAATCCTCTGCAACACTTGCTGGCGAAATGCTGTACTTCTATATGAATGTTTCATGCTCAGTCACAGTGATTGCCTTTCTGTTTTTACCACATTCCCATCATATTCTGCATCTGAATCAATCGTATAAGCACAGAAAGCAGACTTTGATGTCAATGTCTGAATTTCTGAGCTATCTGAGAAGAAAGCCCTTGCATGAAAGATTAAGATAATTTTAAATTGGTAATAATCAATGTTAAAATGAAAAGGCATGGAGAAGAGTGTTTTTTAAATTACAAAATAAATCCACCAATAAAAACCAAAGCCAAGGTTTGAAGAGTGTTTGTTTCAAATACTGGCTTTCTTGAAAGTCTCCCATGAGACACTACCAGCTCCTTAACGTGGTACCAGTTAGGACTTGATGGCTTGCAATAAGAATTCAGGTTTTAGTGCACTAAATATATAAATTTAACCAATTTGAGGATGTCTGCTCCAATGGAAAAAATGCAGAACTGGGAAGTGGTTTCTTGATACACATCTGTGGCTGAGGCATTGACTTGGTGTGTGACTGTAGAGGTCACTGTACCGTCCTGCCCTACCCAAGTTGAAGTAGAATTATTGTTGACTGCAACAGGTATGGATCACAACAGCAATCCTATGTGCTTCGGTGCACTCCTACATGAAGGCACTAATAACATATCTGTAATTGTTAACTCTCTTCTGACAGTTAAAAAGGCAAAATTAAGTATTTTAAGCTTCAAGGATGGAGCTGTGGATTAAAATGATGAAAGTATATACATACATATACACACAGACTGCCACAAAGCATATATGTGAGATTCTTTAGAAATTATTTTAATCTTTCAAACTCTAAAATGCGAACAAGTGAGCAAAAAATGAAAATACATTTTTCAAGCCTTTTTTTTTTTAAGTTAAATTGTTCCCCTAGTATTTGCAAGGCACTTGGAAAGCCTTAGTGGAAATGGTGACAAATTATTATACTTAATCTGCCTTATGTTTCAAATGAGCATTTGTATCAATACTTTATCTAGTGGTTCTTAGAAGTGGTCTATAGAGGGATAATGCTCAAAATAACTGTTTTGCATTAGCCATCCCTGTAAGTATTTCTGCTGCACATTATTAGCACCTTTGCTCAACTTAATTAACCCACTGTCAAGGCTGGCTATGTTCCTCACCCAAAGACATTCTCCATGTGGGAAAAAACTGTTACATACGGAGCCAGTGTCAAAAAACTGATGAGGCTAAAGCTTTACTTACTAGCTTCCTGCAGAGAAGCTTCCTCACGCAGATACAAGCCCCTAAGAATTAACCTTTTTTTGCTCAATTAATACAAAATCATTGAAAAGACCTTAATGGAGTCTATTACTTTATGCAGTGTTCCAACCATAAACCAAGACTCTGACTCAGCAAGATAATTAATACACATGGCTAACTTTCTGTAAACCAAGCATCCTACTGTGGTCCAGGACTCAAAATTACAGTAATTCTACCCCACACAGGATATGTCCTGTATCTCACCTTCCTGAGGAAATAGGGCCTCTCTAAAGCTCTGGAGGTGCTGAATGAGGTGGGGTTTGCTGGGTTAGATGCCTGCAACTATGGTGGGCTGAATCATCTGACCAAAGAGCCAGAATGCCAGAGAAAAGAAAACCAAAAAAAAAAAAGCACATGGCCAGGAGTGTGGCAGATAAGGACTGCATGTTTTCATGGCAGCAGGCTGGTAGGTTGGGCAGTTCATCTAAAATCCCGCTAAGAACCAGTATACATCTGATATTGGTCTAATTGGTCACTATTAGCCTAGTCCCTTTGCTCCACAACTATTTGCACTTCTACCACATTTAGCATTTTGGAACAAGTAATAGTCAGGTCCCACTTGGAGAAAGCGCAAATATATTATATGAGAGAGAAAGAAAACAAAAGACACAACTATCTTCTCTGAAGGCCATCAAAGCCCGTGTCACTGAGCTTGATGGGAATCACTTGACACCCATTTGAGCAATTCACTTCAGTGGATTTCAGGAAAGACTAGCCTGAAAATGACTTTGTTTATGTAACTGCAGCATAATTCGGTATAATGAGATGTTTCAGCAATATGGCTTGTTCAGTCTCATCGCTATTACCTGGCTTATTCTCTTTTTAGTGCTGGTAACAATGAACTGGTGTTACTCTTTAAATAACTAAGTGGGAAACAGGTATGAAAGGTACAGAAAGTATTAGTTTAAACAACAACAGAAGATATTGCAGGCAACCCAAGGACTGGTTACCTAACTCCTTGGCATGGCTTGTAATTATCTCTACAGAACTGAGGACTTTGGTCCTAGGTGAAGAAGAATGACAGCGTCTCAATGACTTCTCTCATCTCTTGTGGTGGCTTCATACAGCAGGAAAGAAGTAAGTAACTGTACTACTAAAAATAGAAACTATACAGGCTTCTATATAGGTACACATTAATTTCATCACAATAACCATCATTGCTCAGGTTAGAATCTCAGAATAGAAAACTATTCTCTCCTGCGTAACATGATCCTGAAACACAAGCATGAGAGATAGGAAAATGATTCAGTGAAGTCATTATGTCCTATAGTCCATTTTGCTTAATATTAGCAATTTGCAGATACTAGCATTAAAGAATACAGCCTGGGGCCAGATTGCTCCCAAATGAGCTGAGATTTTTTTTACAGGGCTTTGCTTCACTGTTTCTTTTTATTAAACACACAGAGATATTTAAGAAGAAGGGATAAAAATCCTTTCTTCGCATGGGGAGAGGACATACACATGAAGGGAATGTAAAAGATAATAATGCGCTATTTTCTGATGGTTCCTGGAACACAGTACTACTTTTGTATCAGAAGAGCGTGTGCCAACTTCAAATCAGCATTTAATGAAGCCAGGCAGGAAATGGGGGATGGGAAAGGGTGCATAGCGAGCAGGTCCTCATCTCGAGGCTAAAGCCATATATAGGAAACCTGAAGAACAGAAAGTGAGCTTTTGTCCAGACTTCGAAAGGCTCTAAAGTGAAAGCATTTCCTTTTCCTCACTGGCAGGCTGGCTTAGAAAAGCTGTGGGGCAGTCGAGGTAAATGATGCTAAATTTGGCTACAAAGATTCCAACAACAGCATGAGCAACAGCAGCAAAATTCACATCTCACTTGAGAACGATAAATTGCTTCCTATTGCCCAGGCACTGACTATTATCACTAAGATCATTTTGAAACAATAACTTGGACTTCTCTAACGTATTTAAGTCAACAGAAATAATTAAGAAACAAAGGCTTCATGATCTTGAAGTAAATCTTCACTGGTATTCATTACTTCTTTAGCTGTCTTTTTTTTTTTTTTTTTTTAAGCTGTGAAGGGTCATACATTATACTGATTGGAATATTTGAATATATTCTATGCTGTACTCCATGCTGGAGTTATTGTTTTTTCCTGCCTTATATCTAACAAGTATCAATAAAGGAATACATAGTCAAGGAATCTTTCTTTTTTCACACCATGTAGGTTGTTATTTTTTATACTATTGTACTAGAGAACCACGCACAGATAAGCATTACATGCTTTACAACACACTACCATGACAGGCCATGCCTGAGATGGCTTAAAGTCTAAGTTATAGGACAAAAGGAAGATATATGGGTAAAGACCAACAGAGGTACAAGAGAAAATAATGAGATGGTACTGGTTAGCATGATGGTGGTATTGCCAGCATACCAGTGGTTTATCCTTTGTCAAGTTTCTTTCTACTTTCACTGTGGCAATTGAGAATTTTCAAGAAGATACTGAATGTGGATAATGAGATAACTTTGAGATCTCTGTCATGATTTCACATGAAGCAGGAAGAGCAGAACAGTAGAAAATATATTGTGAAGAGATCCTCATTTCGTTGGGTCCATTGCATAGCACAGTTGGTTCCCGGTCCATGCTGTGGCCTCCCAATCACCATGGTAATATACATAAGTAACAAAGCAGCCTGCCTGTCTATGCCATGCCAGAACCTGGAGATCAAGGAAAAAGTCAAATCCCACCTCACTACTGTACCAATGAAAACAGCCAAACGAGGCATATCTAAGGTTCCTAAGAAGCTAGTCTGAGAGTAGTGGGCTAGGAAGAAACTTCCCAGTTCCTCCCACAGGGATGTAGGTAAAATGGAAGGCACAAGATACTCCTATGCACCATCAGAAAGGACAAATGAGGAGATAGTCTGGGCTTCCTCACCAGAACTATGAATGCAACCAAAGCCAGGCAGACAGTCAGAGAACACAGGTCAGGTACCAAAACTGTTTCCAGCTTCCTCAGCTGCTTTGTGGAGAGCTGCGGATGAGTTTGTCTTTCTGAGACCCAATGGTCTCACAGCCTTTCCTCTGCTGCACGTGGTTCTTGCAGACATGTAAATAGTCTCTGTTCTGCATGGAGTTTCTGGCTTCCTGTAGGCAGCCACAGACTGTTTCAGCCACCTCCACATAGCTGAATATATCAGGCATCAACAAAATGAGCAGTGACTTTTGTTTTCATAGGTGACTGGCTGACATTTGCTGTAGAAGGCTGCGTCCTGATACAAGACAATACTAGACAACACATGGGGACATCCTCCCCACTGCCTGACAGACTGGGAGATACCAGCATGTAGTACAATTTGGTAGGTTCAATGACTTCTACATTCTGGTAATTTAAAATGCCATTTCTGAAAGAGTTTTAAATTAATGAGACTGAAAGCTATTTACACATGCCCTCTAAAGCTCTTCCAAGAGCTACATGGACCTGACCACTGGGTGGTCCCAACGAGGCGGGAGCACCAGATACAGCAGTACAGGATGGAGACACTTTGTTTTTCTGGCTTGCATCGCCTAATGTGTTTTCAGCATATACTGAAACTGTTTCCTGTACAACCATTCACTTTAAGGGGAGTGCTGGTCATATGTGAAACCCTTTAGTCCTTTGCTTTATTTTACTTTTGTAAGAGGTAGACTGCTCTATTTATTCAGACTAAGGTAAATATCCATTCCCTAAATAAAAAAACAGGTTTAGTGAAACACGTGGTAACAGAGTTAATTAGATTAGAGGGGATCTTGCAGCCCTTCAGCTCTCTTCAGGCTAAGGAAGCCAATTTAACAAGATTAGCAATTTTTCAGTGATTTCCTAAAGAAGGCTTAAAAATGAAATATTCCCTGAAGCTGCTATCTAACTTTTCCTTGTTATTCATTGCAATCTGTATGAAACATAAAATTTCTGGTTTATTATCCATGCAAGCATTATCTTTCTAGGAATGATTTACTGAGCTAGATGTAGGAATTAGTGTACTGCTTACATTTAGCCAGAATTAGAGATCTTTATATTTTTCATTAAAAGCTGATCAGTGTGATACATTTCCTGTTAATATTTGTTCTGCTTGTAACGTGTGAGGCAAAAGAACAGGTCTTGTCATAGAATTCTTAATAATTTCTGTTCCTTAGCACAGAAACAACATCTTAGTGGTTTCAATGAGGCCATGGTTTCAGTGGGCTTCTGGAGTCCTTGTTACATGTCAAGTCTGCTGAAACCATAGCATATTGTTGCTATGTCAGGTCCATCTTACTCTTACTCCCTGTAAATGAATATTCTTTTCCAATAATAAACAGAGGAGTAAAAAGGAAATAATACTATACTGTCCTGAAACACAGAATAAAAGACCGACGATATTTTACAATTAATTCTCATCTTCCCTGCACATCTTCAAATTCTATAATTTTTCTTGCATCTTTATAGCACTTACGGGAGCCAAATTGTATCTCAGTTCTCAGGAGGTGTCGAGGAGAAAAAAGGTGGTGAAATGGACCATTAAATAGAGGGCATCCCTCATTTGAATGGTAATAACCAGATTTAGATACGCATGACTGGCAGTCCTTCTGGTTAGGTCTCCACTGGTTATTCTCGTCCCCACTTCTGACCATATACACCAGTCAGTCCCAGCTGGGAAGAAGTAATGGGAATATAATACCATACTTTCTGCAAATATGGCAAATTCCACTCTTCAGATTAAATCCTCCTCCAATATCCACTGAATCACTAATTTGCACAACAAAAAAATACTTTCTTCAGTGAGGAAGTGCCAGAGATAATCCCCTAGCCCCAAAAGTTGAGGCTTTTGTGGGGTCACAATTTGACCTCTAGATACATGATTTATTTTTTAGAGAATAATCATGCTCATCATTATGTTCTCCAAACCCCATACAAGAAGGAATTAGTTAATAGGGTGATTAAATCCCACAGATTTTAATCTAGGAAAATATCCAGCAGTGATAACTCATTGACAACAAGCAAAAAGTATAATCTAATATTTCATCAGCCTTCAGAAATTCAAGATGAAACACCATCACCTTCTCCCCCAATTTAATGGGGTATCAATGTCATCAGTAGATGAGAACTGGGCAGGTCTGGATTGCTGAAGCGTACTCTTTAGAGTTGTCCAAAGGCACACAGAGTACAGGATGCCAAGAAAAAAAAGCAACCGTAACACAGTTTATCTTGCTTTTCTAGCAGCTGAGAACTACGGGCCAAAGTCAGCTCAAGAGCAGGAAGGCACTTCACAGCTCCTCTGAACACAAATGAAGATAAAATTGGCCCCAAAGTTTTTTGGACTTTCAAAACATGTTTGTCTAACTTCTGTAGGCAAGGCTGACTTCGTGAAAGGTTCTCTCCATATTAAGTGAGGAGAAAAATCCCACCTGTTTAAAGTTTTAATTAGACATTGAGACTGCACCTTCCCAACCAAACTGAATTAAAACAAGTTTACTTTTAGATAGGTCTTTATGGTCTGGAATATAATTCCAATCCCCCTACAACTTAATTAGCTAAATATACAATGTAACCTTGCATCTGGTAGAGTAATTTAACAGGAATAATTGTGCACCACCATAACTCAACGAGACACGGAGGAAAACCATTGAAATGCTATTTCCTTTCCTTTGGAAGAGAATTATGTACAATTTCAGCATGCTTTGCATTTCTAACAGTTAAAGCCAACAGGGAGGTATCACTCTCATTTATATTACTTTCCCATGAGAAAATCAAAAGCAAAGTACAAAGCTTATACCGTTGTTCATGAATGGCTCTGTAATACTTACTTGGCTTTAGCCAGAACATGTTATTTGGCAGCTAAACCCCTTAATTAGAGTTGTGGGTTTGAACAGATTTTTCAGTGAAACTATGTTTTGCAGGAGTTTGGAGAAGTGCAATCTTTACTAACCAAGGTCTTCTATTTTGGATGATCTGATACCATGTGATTTCCACTTTTCACTTCTCTGCCTGCTTCTCTTTTTGCCATCTTTCAGATGTTCTTGTTTACTTTTCTAAAAGTTTTCAATTGTCCCTGCCCTAGATACAGTGGTAGAAAACTCCTAGTCCCACTGAAATCAAACAGGACAGTTTCTACTGACTTCAAAGAATCTCAGATCTTATATGCAATATTTTATAATTTATTTATCCAGCGGGAATAGACTTTGAAATGCCCATTAAAACCATTCCACTTCATTTTCAATGGACATTACACTCTTAAAATGCTTTAGATTTTAGGACTGCTCCCTGCTCCTTATTTAAGCTGTTTCCTTTAGGTTCAAAAGTCAAAAAGGTGTCTAGTATCTGATTACCTGCTTATCAAAAAGTTATACAAGCTACTTGTTAATGCTAATTTTTAAAATAGTTCTGAAAACATACACAGTTTGTGTAAGAAAACCTTTATGTAACCACATGAAGCAGAACTTTGTAATTCAATTTTGGCTATGCATAGGGCAGGAAAAGGAGAACTAAGATAGTACTTAGACCAAGATTGTATAATTAGTCCAGCCATCAAGAAGGTTCAGTATCTAGCACAACAGAGTAATTACTGGCAAGACAGAGATTGATGAATATAGAAGTAGTGGGATTTTTGCTAAAACAGAAATACAGTGAAAAACCTTTATCCAGGTCATCTTGAAACTGAGTAAGAATCACCCATGCTAAGACCTTTCCTTCCTGCAATTAAAAGTAAGTGTTAAGTAAAATATATTAGAGGAACAATCTTGCACTGATGGGAAGACTATGGTGGTCTTTACAGGAATCATCCTGGTGATGACTCCTGTTGAATCCTGGTGCAGGCCCTGGGAGCTTTCATGATACCAAAGCATACTGACACAAGTTCTTTTCTCTCTGACAGTGTCATTAAGCCTACCCTAGCATGCATTTTTATTTAGCTTTAAGCAATCTCAAATAATTTCCCCTCTAACTCGAGCTAAATTAGAGTGACAGGGCACCCCTCCTCACCCCCAGTTTAGGAGGCTGCAGACCCCTGACGGACCCAAGACAACCGCTGCCCAGCACAGTAGCTACAACAGTATTACATTCCCTTAGAGCTGCTGGCTCCCGGGGGCCAAACTTGGTTTTGGCCTGTTCATTACATGAATCCGGAAGAAGCTGCTAACAACAGTTTGCTTCAGGTTCACTCTTCAATTGCAAGTGAAAATTTCTTCTCTTTCTAAAACCTCTTAATACTAATTATGCCCCCTCAAGTTATTGGCAGTGAATTTAGGAAGGCTAAAAAAGTCTGGTGATTAATGGGAAGAGAAGTCAAGAAAAAGAAGGGCTGGGAGTCAGGATACCTTCAGGATACTTTCCCCTCCCCCTCACTGCAATAAGCACCGGTGATTTCCTCTGGGCACGTCACAAAGTCCAAATTTGTGACGACTGTTCATTAAACCAGGAAAACAAGGACTCTGAGAGGCAGGAATGCTTAGCATCCCTGAAAATTTGGATAAAATGAGGAGAACATATCACGTTTGCCTTGTTTCTCTGCTTCAATAAATAAAGTGCCTCTCCCATTTATTGTGCTCACTCAAAAAGTAACGCTTCTCTCTACTGAGCTTGACTTCTTCATTTTGGCAGACACAGTAATTGAGGGTTTCTGATCCTCTAAGCCTTTTTTTAACCAAAGACCAAAAGAAATCCAGCTTTTTCATATACTGTTACTTCACAGGAGCGTGTTTTCCTAGAAAATGCAAACAGAAATGGAATTTGGTGGCATAAGGGAAAGGGAGAAAAACTTTCACACACAAAATGTTTTTCTTCTTGGTTTCAGCTGCTCCAGTAAATTACTGAGTCACTAAGTGCAGAAAGAATAATGGTAAGGAAATATTCTAATTAATTTCTTTAAAAAAAAACCCAATTACATCTGCTGAGTTCTCTTTCAGGAATCTCTCACATTACACAAGAGCTATGCTGTTATTCTGCTGCCTAATCAGGTTAACTTAATACAGTTTTTACAATGTGATCTTCATGACTGTGCAGCACAGACTTCTTCCTCTCTTTCATCACAATATTAAACAATCCTTCATCTCCTCTTTTTTCCTGTATGATATTACATAATTTCCCCCCTCCAAGCAAGAACCTTGTAATATTTGCTATGTAAAAACTCCCATGCTATATTTCCATTGAGCGTGCTTCCAATTTTTGGAAAGTGAGCTACAAACTTCTTCTCAAATAATACTATTGTGAGTGATCTTTAGATCCCTAAGCAAAACGCAAGTTGTAAGCTTACAACTCCACCAGCAAGGCAAGATTCAACTGGCATAAAACCAAAATAAACAGAAATACTGATTGACATTCCCATTCTGCCATGATTGTGCTAAACTCAGGAAAGAAAAAACAGTTTATACTTGATATGATGATGTCCCCAGGAATTTCTTCCAACAAAAGCCAAAACATGAAGCAAAACGCAGAAATTCCATCTATAGCAACATTTTAAAAAAGCATACAGCTTTGGTTACAGAGCTAACCTTTATTGGAATTTACTGGCTTTTGCTGGCTTGCATCAACACTTGCACACAGAAAATGAAATGTTACAGATTGAAGAAAATGCAAATGTTATGGCCATTTGCCAGAATTTCTGCACTTATTTCAACAAGGTAAAAAAAAAAACCCAAAACCTAAAAACTTTCTTTGAAAAAAAAACTTCTACCGTATCAATACCATGTTGTTTGCTACATTTTTGTTATTTTACAGTAACCTCATCAAGCAGATAATATTTTCCCAGATAGACAGACATAGAATTATGGAGATCAACAATCAAAATTGATGCTCGTATTAAATGATCAGGTCTTCAAAAGTGCACAGCTCCCATCAGAGCTCTTGCAACAGTCAGTATGAATTTCAAAAGTGTTCAGTAATAGGGAGGAATTTTCAAACCTCTCTGGGTAATTTAGATGCATTAGTCTCATTGAAAGTTAATGAGCCATGTGCTGCTCAGGCTTTTGGGTGCTTTGGAGAAAACACACGCTACGACTGGTATCCATGGTGAAAGTTGTGGGCATTTTAAAAATTTGATCTTAGGCTGTTTAGGCTAAATTCTGCTCTTAGCTACAGCTGTGTAGCTTCTCCTTATGGTATATTTATCTGTCCAATGAAGCAATAGGTCCCCTTGCTCTGCTCTTTTGAAAGTCTGTCAACACAGAGCATCTGAATGCAGCTGTGCAAAGAGCTGCATATCCTGGCCTCTAGCCCCTAGGACAATCCCAATCCTCCATGCAGCTAAGCTGTGTGAAGCCCACTGCTGACAAGTTCTGCTGCATCTTATACAGAAAAGCATAATCCACATGGCTAAGAGAGTTATTGAGCAACCATAGTTACTGCACTAGGATGTTAACTCTGGTACCTAACTCTAAACACAGAAAGAGCAAGATTCTTAAGTCTTTCTGTAGTTATCTACGCATCTCATCACTCTAGATGCTAGAAAAGTTGCACAGAATATTTTCCTCATTACCATAGTCTCTCTGAAATAATTTTTAAAAGATTAATAAGGTGATGCCACTTCAGGACTAATTAAGCAAAGGTTAAATAGATTACTGAACAAGAAAGTAAGCAAGCAAGACTCATGATTTTCAATGCCTGTGTGACACTCGGTGTTCCCTTAGCACGGAAAAACACATTAGGCTGTCAGGAGAGAATCATTCAGCTCTGCTGCCCATTAAAATTGATCTTAGAGTAACCGATTCAATCAGAATTACCTTCCAAGAGCATTATATTAAAGTTGGAGAAGAGAAAGGTATCTCTGTATTTTATAATATGAATATGGAAAATAAAATTGGGAAGCAAAACAAAGCTGTGATTAAAACCCACAACAGGTATTCCTTTCTTCAGGCTGAAAAGAATGTGAGGTCCGCTTTCATATGAATTGCTGACTTTATGCAGGTTCAGCACCACAGAGGGTTTACCAGAAGCCAGTGGCAATAAGCATTTATAGCCTAAAGGAAAGGAAAAGAGGTTCACCCCTCATGGCAAAGGTCAGATTTCTGCAGGCTTATAGCCTGTCCATATACATGAGTGTTCGTGGAACATCTTTGTCTAGTAAGGTCCCATGAGGATGACACAGGCTCCGCAGTGTCCCCTCTGCCTGGAGGATGGCCCTATAACCACCCAGATCAGTTTAGGGTCATTCGACTTGTGTCGATCTGGTTCCTGTTGCTTTTACTCTCAACGTGATGAACAATCATTGCAACCTTTGTGGGGATGTTGCTGAAGGCTGGAATTAAACAACTCTAGTATACAGAGAGATTGGACGTGTAAACAGGATATGTACTAGTTGTTGTTTTCACGGATGTGGAGAGCTATTAGATCCCTTGCTAACATACAACATGCTGTACACTTCATTTATATTTGCTTATCAGAATCACTATGTAAATGTCATAGAAATGGTTATGCTAATGATTCTATTAGTATTTGTCTATTTATTCTGTAGATTTCTTTTCAGAGAGTCATCATGTCCTTTGTTCAATTTTGGAACTGATGCATTGCATGCCCAAATATTTGGAATAACATATAGAAAACATCTGGATTTAATTATATTATAGTCCTCTTATGCAGACAATGGGAATTGAATTAAGGAATATTTTGAAACCCCCACAGAGATATAAAAGTATTAGCAGCTGCACGAGAACTTTACTGTTACAGTGTTTGAAAATGTTTTGTTTTACAGATCAACAGTCTGACACATCATAAATATCAATCATAACATTTAAGATGCATAAACATGGAAGAAAAATTAAAACTTGCATTTCAAAAACATGTAGATGAATTCACAGCATTTAGAAGACGCAGAGTGTATCCTTTTGTTTAAAAAATGAAAATGTATATTCTATTGGCACAGAAAATATATGTTGTACAGTGGTATTAAGCAGAGAACCACATAAGGGTTTATTGTGACTGAATAGCCTGAACAAGATTTTATAGCATCTTGTTATATTGCCACCATATTGTACAAAGAGTAATTCAGCTCGAATAAATTAGCATTTTGCTTTTCATGCTTTCATTCCTTTGAAAATATTTGGGGACATAATATGAGCTTAGAGAGTCTGCCCCAAAGTATTAGATACAGACTGGATTTTCTTTCTGAATATATGCTGGTTCCAAATGACACTTCTTTTCAAGTCAGTACCAGTTTTGCAGTTAGTTTTCAATCTCCCAGTGGCTAAATCACATTCAAAGGCTGTTAGCACAGTAGGGGGTCAGACTTTCTCTCTGAATGTAACTATATCACTCAACAGCAGACTCATGCAATAAGCGATCTAATGTTTTCTTTTCTTTTTTTCCCCCCTCCTCTTAGTGTCTCCCTGCATTCCTGGATATCGGTCACTGCACCAAAGACCTGAGGCAACAGCCACATGGACTCCACCACCATCCTTCTAGCTTTCTTTATGGTGCAGAAAAAGACAAGTCTACAGTTCACCTGCTGTCAAGACAAAAGGTTCAGTTGCTAAATCCTCCAAAACATTCTGAAATGTTCAAATGAACATTTTCTTGTAAAATATTACACATTCCTATGTGTAAAAAGCACACACAAATGTGTGTGTGTGTGCCTATATGCATATAAACTTTGACAACCAATGACATATAATATTAATCCAATTCCTCCTCTTTCCATGAATCCCTTTCAAAATGTCCTGAAAACACTGTCTAAAGGCAGCATACCATCTGAAGACAGATACTGTATCTACCATATTATTGAGACAAAGAAAATAATGCCATGAAAGATCCATGAAATGGTGGTCTGTTTAGAAACTAAATGCATCAGCACTGATGCTTGCACGAGCTGTTAGCATTGGGAAACACTGACTCTTGATACCATGTAGTCAGTCCGACTTTGTAAAGATGCAATCAGGCTCTTTGAACTTACCCATAGTATCATCCTGAACAGGCTTTGTGGATAATGATATATACCTTGCTGATGGACAGTCTGGTTAAAATAAAGGGTGGGAGAATTGCTGGGTAAGGGGTTCAAATAAACTATGCTAACTCACCCGTTTTACGAAGTGGAAAATCATCCTTGGCATCCTGCGCTCCTGGTAAAGTGTATTTGTACGGTGGCGAGGCCCCGCTCAGGGGTGGAGAGCTTTGATCCAGTGAGGTATGGTGGGCAGCCCTGCAGCAGACACAGAGAGGTCACAAATTAGCAGTCACTGAGGTGACCAGCAGTAACTATCTACACATGTTGTACACATGTCTCAGCTGTGTTTATGTTCTTGTTCATCTAAGTGTGCACAAACCACAGGCTCATGTAACCAATTTCACTTTTACAGTAAGTTATGGAACTCCTCGGGATTCCCAAGAATGCACTTTTTGCGCTCATTATAAAAGTCACATAGGATAAGAGTCATGTTGACCTACAGACAGGATCTGTCGCCAGTTTGGGGAATTGACCATTTTAGATCGCTGCATTTTAATACGAACCAGCTGAGACACAGCAAAAGCCATTTAAGTCTTGTTTATCACATACAAATAGATGTACATTGATCCAGCCTCTTCTATCAAAATGTGGGGGATTTTCAGGACCGGGGGGCCTTGTATAAAACTAACCAGAAATACTGAGTTATTATTATCTGTTGAAAAAAAATGCAAACTATTCAGTGGACAAGGTAGATAAAACCTTGCATTAAAGTTGAGCTTTTAATTTTTGTGAGCATACCACTCTGCAGCACATAGCACTCACGTCAGCAGAGAAGCTCCAAGCTGGAGAGTGCTTTCTGACAACTGTTGGATGAAAGAAACAGTGTGGGCAGATCTTTCTGAACACGGAAACTGCAAATTGCAAAGAAATTGCATCATTTGGTCCAGAGACAAGGGTGGGTTTTTTGGTGGTTTTTTTTCCGGTTTGTTGATTCTTCTCTTTAGAAGGGAAGAGAGGGAAAGGAGGGAAACTTTCAAACTTTGTGTTTATCTAAACATAATATTACTTGGCCCTTTACTGAGTGTATCCTTATCCTTCCAGCTGATTAACCAGTGTGGTTAATCAACAATACGCCTCTGTCAAAAGGGACGCTGCCATGAGAGGAAATACTACTTTCCATAGTGTACCAGAAGACATCCTCTGCAGAGCTCCTTGTTCTCACTTATCTGAAGACTCAGAACTAAACTTGGATTATTAGTCCATAAATCTTACATATGCAAGAGAATTTTACACATTATTTTTTTTTGGGGGGGG
>VZTL01076879.1:0-28873 GCA_013400535.1 Scopus umbretta | reverse complement strand
CTTTTTGTGTGGCGGGTGGGGGGGGGGGGAAGGTACGGTATCTCCACCAGAAACAGTGTAACTATATATTAAATCATGTTACCACAACGATCTGATTAACTCGGAATGGAAACTCCGTGGGCAGGCTTTCAGTAATTCTTTTTAAAAAGAACAAGTACAAGATGGAAATCTAGTGTACCATATGCATTTCTGTTTGTCCTGTTGAAGGTCAGTTCGGACATAACATTGAAGTCTTTCAGCTATGCAGCCAGAGTTCATTTTGTTGGATTGACTTATGTGTCTGTTGTAATAAGGAAGTTAAAAAGGAATTAATTAGTTAAAAAAAAAGGGGGCGGTGGGGCTAAAAACTGTAAAAACCTAAACTCTTAAAATGTTAATAGGCCCATTACAGGACTCAACAAAATCACTTGTTTTAATGGTGTAAGCAGATTCTTATCAAGGTTAAGGCATCATAAGAATATGCAGTTTTGGATACTAAAATCCATCAGAGTAAGAAAAATTAAAATGACCACTATCCTTCTCAAAATCCTTGCGAATCACTTACACCATTCAAGTAACTTCACTGGAAAGCAGCATCTCTTCAAGAAGAAACAAGTTTTGTGATTGATTCAAAATCCAAGTAAATCAAACACAAAGTTGTTCTAGCTGCAAAAATTGAAGACACTTGGAAAAATGGCAGGTATAGTTGCAAAATCTGTGATAGCATCAAGCGATGAAGCAGTTGAAATAAAAAGTTTATGCAAATTTCTGACAGCATCTTGTTCTGTACAGCTCTCATCTCATCACTGAACACCTAGTACTCTTCAGTTCAACCAGTAACTTCCGGCTTTTTGCTAACTTCTTGGTTGAACTTCTGTCTTATTCTGGAGGTACACACTCAATACCCCTTGCTGCGGAAGCATCCTGGCAAGTTTCAACAGATAGCTCGACGAGGCAAGGAAACAGCTTAATACTGAACATACGTGTACCAGAGCTTGGGGTGGCGGCTCATGGAATGATTCTTCCCATTTGCTGGAGAGTCTTTTGTTGCCGATTTACTCAACAGGAACTCCTGAAGTTTCTGCTTCACTTCTGTACTGGCCACTGCCCCTAAGACACACAGAATGAAACATAACTTATCTTTACTTAAAAAATTTAATTTTTAAAGAAAAAAAAAAAAAAAAACAACACAAAAAAAAGCCCATGTCTTGCTGCTGGAAGTGGTGTAAACTATAAAAAATATTGGTGGAAATCAGTCAAAATGAGATAACATTTGGATTAAATGTTTGTCTGTAGAAGACTGAAGTTGGCCATAACCCAGAAATCCAGTGAAGTCATAAAGAATATTTCAACAGTAGATGAGGCCATTTATCCAGGGCCAGATGTATCTAAAGAATTTAAATTATTTCCTAATAATTCCCAAATACAAAACCAAGGATAGAACTAAAAAGATAGTGACAAAAGGTCACTTTGAGTTTATGGTAAAGAATGTTTTTTCTTTCAGTACAGTAACAGTAACAGCACAGAAAAACTGCCCTCTGAACACTGTCTTGGTTGTGAGCAGAACGCTGCAGAAAGTACCAGCAGTGAGTTTTTTCATTCATGCCACTTAAGAGCCTGTACCTGTGATGTCTGGAAGACAGACCACAGTCTGAAACATGAGTCTTAGTTGATAACTCTACTCTTACAACACAAAAACAACAGAAAGACCAAAATGCCAGGAAGACACAGTATATTTTGACCTCTCTTGGTGGCTAGCTCAATACAGTACAAGAAGTAGGGCATATCAATGTCAGGTTAAACAGCCAATTCCTACTTGCAGCATGGGACATGCTTCTTTACTCACAGCCATAATACTTTCTTTCATTTTTCCATAAACAGTGACAAAAAAGGAAGAAAAAACATTTCTTTTAAAGTAGCAGCACTACGGCATACTGATAAGATACTCTAAGTATTTGGTTACCTAACCCTGACACAGCACAGCTAGCTGGTGAGCATGTCCCCTTGTGACACAGTTCCCATAAAATACTTCTACTAACCCTCAGCTTCAGACCCTAACTCTCCTCCCTGCACCTTCCTTCCCTCCTCTACTCATTAAGTAGATCATCAGCAGCAGCAAACGCTGGGGCTGGGCCTGGGGGGTCACAAGTGCTGCTTGGCTGGCTGCGACGTACTGAATGGCCACCCAGCAAGCTGAACTGAGAAGGGAACCATTGAGTTCACATCACTGCTCTTCCTTTGGTGGGAGCACTCATAAAGCCCAACTGTTTATATGGAGGCTGATTTTTCATACCACTTACAGGAACCTTTTGTTCCTGCAGTTTCTGCCACCCTCCCACTGCTGGGTCAATAGGCTGGTGATGCTTTAATGGATTCTTCGTTCACCAAAGTACTGGAAGCACCATGGTCACCTTAATTTCTAAATCCTACAATATGGTACACCTACAACTGTTGAACTGATACATTTTTCCACTCAAGAAAAAAAGGCAGGAGCATAAGGTACAGCTCTTTCCTGCTTCGGTCTTTGTCAGCTAATTCTTGTGGTCATTTAGCAGGGCAAGTAACAATATCTGCTTGTGGCAGCTTCATTTTGAATACCTTCACAATGTACTTCAACCCGATTTTTAAACTGACCTCACTAAGGAGAATTACTTGTATCTGTCTCCCTCTAGTGAGCACCAAATTTCAACAGTATCCTCTATATCTGTCACTTGCCTTAGAGCTATATATGAGCTAGAAGTAACTCTTGGTTGGGCCTCATGAAATGGTGTCAAGAACAAGCACAAGGCAGTTTGAAAAAAAGTACCAGCAGAAGTATTTAGAAGTCTAGCCAAAGATACTCTTAAATATTTAATTATATTTTCAATCTTGAAACAATGCTCTAATTAGTTAATCAGCAAGTAATTTGATTTTTTTGCTGTTTTGTAGTGCTTTCTGTATTCAGAAATAAGCTCTTTGGAAAGAAGTTCTCAAGTGAAGCTTTAGGCTTTCAAATTCCCCCCTTTTTTTCTTGAGAGGCATATACACAAGTCTGTCAAAACGTGCTTTCCTACAGTCCTCCAAGTCTGCACACAAACTAGCAACGTGTTTCTGTGGGTGCAACAGGTGGCCCTGCCTTTCTGCAGGCACAGCCTTGACTTCTCTAGTTGCGTATTTCACACAGTAACAGGCTTGCTTCAGATTCCCGTTCGTTGTCCATTTTGGCTGGGAGAAGGCAAAGGGGAATAGACTAATTTCTCATTAGGATTCATGGTACATTGGCTCTTACTTTCTCGGCTTCTTTCTTTGCCTCGGAGGGGAGGAAGCTGTTGTTCCCTGCGATGCCGCTCCAGTTCCTGCTCTTGTCTCTGCTGCTCCAGTTTCTGCTCTTTTTCAAGGAGTTCTTGCTGTTGTTTAATGGCTAGGAGTTCCTGTTGTAACTTGCACAGAACAAAAAGACATGAGAAAGTGCAGTTTGCACCGTTTTCTAGGTCTGTCCTGGATAAAACAATCCCTTTAAATAACTGAGTACGAGTGCTTGCTTTCGTGCTTACACTTCTTTTCATTAACCAGCTTTCCTGTCTTTTAAGAGGGATAGTGTATTACTGGCTGTCACTAAAATGAAATCTAATCTCAGGTAGCAGTCTGCTGCTCTGGTTTCACTTCTTTCTCTTTTGGCAAAAATGCCTGGAAACTGCAGAGGGTTCTTTGCCAGTGCATCACCCAGCTCTGGCTGCTGTGCTCCGCTGCATTTGTCAGCTCCATCGAGCGGAAGCTTAGCACAGCATCATAATGGCAAGTAGATGAGAAGGTAAAAATGAAAAGAAAGGCAAGATCATAAATTCCCGGTCAAAATCCATTATAGCAATCCTACGACAGCGCATGTAACCCCATAAATCATTTTCTTTTTACATTATATGAGGCGGCTCAGACAAAAGTGAAAACAACACTTTCAGGGCCTGCCTCCATTTTACTAATGCAAATATTACGCACTTGCCTATCAATTTGATTTGTGGGCACAAACTTAAACAGTAGCCCAAAAAAGTAGTCTTTTAATATACTCAAAACTGCACATACGGAAAAGACAACCATACTGAAGTCTGGCTGAAAATCCAGCTCTGTAAAATAGGTAGTTTGATTTTCTGTGGATGCGGTGGCTTCATGAGCTTGATGATTTTCATAGTACTGCCTTGGTCGGCTGTGAGCAACTCGCTGGTAGGTGCTAGCAGTTTTGCTTGAAAAGGCTTTTATCACCCAAATACAGACAAATAAGCACTCAAACACTATCTCTCAGTCGCAGCAAACCTTTCAGGCGTGTTCCCTTTCTGCGTAAGCATATTCAGTTTGCAGATAAAGTGAGGGATAAATGAAAAATGTTGCTACCTTTATGTGCTCCTGGAGCTGGGCCTGATGCTGGCGAGTCAGGTTTTCATGCTGCTTCTGAAACTCTGCGATCAGCAGTTGTTTCTGAATTTGCTGCTGCTGCTGGATCAGGAGTAGTTCCTGCTGTAGCTGCTTTTCACGCATAATTGGGTCCACCATGGGAACCATCATTCTGAGATCAGTTCGCAAGTCTAATGGCGAGATAGGCTCTAATCCCACGGGAACCTCCGACTTTACATCCACTGTGGGAAGAAAACAACAAAACATGTGTGTGTGTGTATATATATATATATATATAAAATACAACTGGAGAAGGAGAATAGAGATCGTTCCTACTGGGGAAAAGATCAATTTCACTCAAAGACTGCTTCAATGTATAGACCTACCAGAACACTAATGCAATCTACAGTATATGCAAACTTCAGATATTCCTACTAGCAACTGGAGATTTTACAAATTATTTTATCACTTACTTTCCATTCTCTGCAAAAAAAACCCTCCCAGATTAATATTCTGCTAAATAGACTAAGAAGGAACCAAGTTCAAAAACCATGTCATAGCCTCATGGAGCAATATTTAGTAAGAATCTCCCAGGCACTGTTAATGCTTCACAATCAACACTCAGGGTACTTCTTCAGTGTAAGATGAAGGCTTTCCAGTTCTCACTGCATTGCAAGAGATTTTCCAAAGCTAGCATGTAGATTTTCTGAGGATGGTGTTTCACATGAACAGCTACCCAATGCTACATGGCTACTGCATTTAAATATAGCTGGAAAAACACATAGGAATAACACATACAAAACTACAGGGAAATAATTTGACACACAAACCAAGAAGTTTTAATACAGCTTTTTGAAAAGTGATGACTGTGCTTGGAGTGGATTAGACATAATACACTATACATGGCTTCTAAGAAAATTAAAACATCTTAAATTATTCCCATTTGTTGCAGCAATGGTATAAATTGCTAATCCAGCATTAAAGTACTTAATGGAGAATCCTGTGTTTTTCTATCTCATGCTTTAAATCGAAGGGACTAAAAAGCAGCAGGAGAGAGAGATTTGATGATTTTCACTACAATACTTGTAAAGCTCGGGTTTTCACATTGAGTGAAGAGACAGTGTGCAACTTTATGTGTTTCAAAAGAACAAAAAACTAGCAAGTAACGTTTCTCCAAGAGGAAAACAAATAGCAGCTGAGGGTCTCTGCTAAAGCTCAGCAGTTCTGATTCCATCCACGAGAGGACAGTGGAACACAAACACATTCACTCCTGTTCCACTATCTTCATAGGAAAATAAGATTATTAACAGAAAACAAACATGCTGTCAGAAATGACTAGCGAACAAGATTTCAAGCATATTTTCTCCTTTTCCTCTGCTACAGCTGTATTTGTTTTCAAGGAGAAAGCTAAAATGAAACAGAAATACTCTAGCAAGCAGGAGCAGTAAAACTGAAGCAGCAAAAGTTGAAACTGCAGCAAATGGAGAGAACTGACTTCTAACTGTACAATCAAACCTATTAGTACAAAGTTTTATAAAAAGAAAAGATGAGGCACCAAATCTCTTCTACTGATCATGTACTTTTCTTCTCAAAATTCTGGAAACATACAATTTTCTAGGCCTTTTTTTTTTTAAATCCTAGTAACTGTGATTGTAAACCTCAGCATAACTTGCCTTCTTAACCCACTATCCCAACAGAATGATTGTGTCTAAGTGCTTACTTTTGTTCTGAGACTAATCACTAAATTATAAAAAATCACCTTTAACTTGCAAAAACTACTCTTGATTATAAATAATTGCCACAGACCAAGAGAAACGGACAGGCAAACTCCCAGCCTTTCATCCCATTTATTCAGCAGCAATCCACATTCCATTTGTCTAGACTAAATATAGCCGCGTTTATACAAGAAATCAATAGTGCTTGCAGAGAGCAGAGCAAAGACATGAATATTTCATCAAACTCGGAGAGAAATGGCAATCAGCAAACTGACAGCAAACCGTGTAGGCTGACTGGCCCTCCAGATAAGTCCCCGGTACTTGGACAACGGCTCGTTGCCTGCAAGTCACAATCTTATCATCAGTGCTCTTCTATTTTTAACATTAATTGCATTGTAGGTGACAAAGGCTTATCATGTTTAAAGTGGAGAGATGGATTTTCTTACATCTTCTGTGACAGGATAATAAGCCTTACTAGGAGCAATAATAGTAACCGGAGCTTGGCAAACCCTGCAGGGTCTGGTAGGCAATAATGTTTGCAAACTGAACGCTGCAGGGTCTGGTTCACAATAGCGTTTGCAAACTGAACCCTGCAGTTTATTTTGCAGATACTGGCTACAAATCAACTCCTACAGGTCTGCACGGCAATTCAGGCTGATGATACATCCTATCTCTGATGAGCATCCTGCTTCTTCATTTTCAGAGCACTTCTCGTGAAGGGAGGCCTCCAGATTTTTCTAACAATGGAAACTTCCTTCCCCTACTAGTAAAATACACAACTGAAATCAGGCTCCATTTGATAAGATACACACTTTCAAGAATTTTTCACACATTCAAATAATAAATCTAGCACTGGAATATCTACTTTATCAAGTCCAGCTTTACCTCGTTCCTTAATGTGGGGGAAAATAAACTTCAAGGTAGTTCTAGAGACTTGAATCCATAGAAATCAATACCTAATCTTTCATGCTGTTTAAATGCCAGTGTTTACTGACAAATAAAGACAAGCATTTATTTCCTGGCATAAATATTGCGAACAGTAAGGTTACTGCCAACACTACTAATAACTGCTGCCATAGCAAATACTAACTTTTGAGGGTAATTACTGTCTTAAAACTGTAATAGCTAATAGATAGATAATAGTCAACCTCATCAATGAAATTTTTCTAAACAAGTAGCTATAAAATCACCAAACTGAACAGTTTGCTACTGTCTGTTAGGCGGTCCTAACGCCACAGGCCATTTACATTCTCCGTACTTGTTACCAGCTGACAAGAAGAGACAAAGCAGCCCTGTGGAGCTACATCTGTGTGAAAAATGTGTAATGGAGCAGAGAATCAGAATCAGTGTCTTCAAAAGCTTTGACTTTTAGCTGAAGCATCTTCCCCCCACCACCCCAATGTAATTTTAAGTCTCAAAGGAGCAAAAGTGATGCAGCACATTTATTCTCATGGGGGCTTTTTCTGTTTTTTCACCCCCTTTACACAAGGATATATGCATTTTTCAGGTAGAAAAGGAATGTCCTGATTAGCATCCTCAACTTCCAAACATCATGAGAAGCAGTGGGATGCAGGACTTTAACAACAGGATTCATCAACATATGAGCCAAAGAAGGAAAATCATGGATAATTAAAGAAAATATTAATCAGAGTTTGATAAAGACTAACTTCACTTTAAGGAGCGTTGTTTTGCAGGTTTTCCAGCATCACCAATGGAGCAATGGCACGATTCAGAGAGGGACCCTGCCTGCACTCTCTCCACTGCAGTCTGGAGCAGATCCTTCCCAACAGCTCTGCCGACTACAGAGCAAGCCTGGGATTCCTTTCTAAGGTTAAATAAAGACAAACTCTCTGAGCTCATGTCAGCTGCAGTGAATACAACTGTAGGCTGCAGAATATTAACTAAAAACATTACTGAAAGCTTGGGGACTCCAGGAGATATGTCAAAATTTGAGTAGAAAAATATTTAATTTTCAGCTGCAGCAGACTGCAAAAGGCATATGTATTTATTTTTCCTATAAATACTCGATTGCCTTTATCTTGAAACATAACAACAACAATATTCTCAGAAGAGCATCCATATCAATTATATTCCATAGATGGCACTTCCTGCAGTGCTTTTGACTTTTTGTGGAAAGAAAGTAAGATACTTGCAAAACAACATGCTTGTTGAGTAGATTTAGATGCTTGGAGCATATGTAAAAGAGGGAAAAGAGCTTGTTTTAACCTTGAGGCTTTGCTTTTTGAAACCATTCCTTAAAACGGGAAACACTGAAAGACTGTAAGTCTTTCGCTAAGAGATGGCATTTCAACCTTTGTTTCTTCTGACTAGTTTCAATTTCTGGTGTATTAGAATACACAAATCTTCTGAATCACAAGTGCTAGAGAAAAATATCAGAAAATAAAACAGCTCACTTTCTTACCATCATCTCCCAAGAGGTGCAATCTTTTTTGTTTTTTTTTTTGTTTTGTTTGTTTTTGGGTTTTTTTTGTGGCAGTTACCTTTCTCAGCAGACATTTATGCCATCTTTAAAAAACAGGAACTTTAACAAGGGTTGCTGTATTCAGCTGAACAGTCAATATTCTTTATTTGAGATGCAGTGAGGGAGAATGCTAGTAGACTTGCTTACCGGAACATCTCGTCTAGTATGTTTATGATTCTTACATTAGAGCAACCACATGAATTTGCTGGGACTGCAGGGATTCAAGCTAACCCCTTCCCAAAGGAATTTTTTTGGTTACGCTGTTGGGCTGGGACAGTAAGGAAGGCTGGAGAGAGGAACAGGGCATGAAGCCAGTGAGGCTCCTTCTCCTGCCTTGGTCATCCAAGGCAGCCTTTTACTGGAGAAGCAGTTAAGGTTTATGAAGTGAGCAAGGAGGACTACAAAAGCTGGAATGCTAAATTAAAATTACATGTGACAAGAGACACATGACAAGATCCTCCAACTAGCAATTTCAGTATTAGGTAATAAAAGCATATTACTGAAAACACACCAAAACAAGTAAAATCTGGAAGAATCATTCTGCCAAGAAATGGCCACACCTTACCCCAGACATCAACTCAGTGAAGTATGACAGAGAGTATTGCAAAGAAGAGAATGGGAGAGCTGTTTATACTAGTGGTACTCTTTTGAACTCTGCTATACAAAACAGAGCCCACCTAAAGTTATTATTCTTATCTTGTACAGTATTTTTCATAGTTTTCATATGCTTTTCATACAATGAAAACAAACCAGAACAGTTTTGCACGTTTTAGTGTAAAAAAAACTGCCTCCATTTGGCCTCTTCATTCAAAGACAGTGAAAAACCTTCCTTTTTGCAGGATTAGCCATCAGTCAATCATGACATAATCAGAGCACTAAGGAATTTACAGAAAAGAGCTCTAAATGTTGGAAAGAGTGGAAGATCGCCCAATAAAAGATAATATTTTAAATTTATTCTCCAGTTTAAACCTCAAAGTCTCCAGATTTATGTGCCACCTCATTCAGGACTTGAAAAGCACTGATACCTGAAAAGCCATAACAGTGTCTCTAAACATACCAAAGAGGAAAAGATTCAAAAAATGAAATACCATAGGAAGCTGAAAGTTGCAGGAATAAGGAAGAGAGGGTAGGAGGGAAACTTTGGCAGGCAGGTGAGAGACGAACTAACCGGCAGGAGATGAGGCAGGAAAACTGGCCAGGCAACAAGCCAGGCAATGAGCAGCTGACCAGAGATGGAGCACAGGCAAAGGAGTTAAAATTTCTGGGCTTTCTGCGCTGAGAAGCAGCATTACAGGAGCATTGCTCACTCTGTAATCTAAGAGCAGCGCTGGCACACTGATAAGGCAGTGCTTGGCCTCACCGCCAGTGTAAATAAAGAGCTAACAGAGGAGCAATGTTTCTGTTGTGAGGATGCTGGGAAATTAAGCGAGGAATGTGGTTTTGAATAGCCTTGGCTAAAGAGGATGGAGTCTGGCTTGAAAACTACTACAGCAATTGTTCAATGTTCAAACTTGCAGAAAAATGTCCTAATCTGGAGCCCGCTCCCCAGAGAAGAGGTGGCTCGTGGCTTTCTGGGGGTAGCTGTGCCACGGCAAGACCTGCGTGGCAGACTGCAGGAGCTAGGAGGTGAAATTTTAAGAATAACTAGTGACATTAGAAGTACAAGTCAGATGATCAATAAACTGTGAAAGGTTAGGTTACCTCCCATGGGATGCTTTTATCATCCCAGCTATGGTGGCTAAAATCTTGTACCTCAGTTCTCAGCTGGTATAATCTGTCATTCCTCTCAACTTCAATATAGGCAAAGCTTCTTTATGCCACCTGAGAAGCTTGATGCAGAATCTCTCTCACGAGTGTAGGGGTGAAAGAGGATGGCCTTGAGAGCATCTCATTCTAATATAGGAACAAAACCACTCAGATTTAGGATGACACATAAAAGTTTTTCCAATATTTAAAATAAAAGGAAATTTTTCTGCATTCTCACAGTTGTGCCAAAGGATGCATCCAAGCTGAAAAGTGTAACTTAGATTTCATGGAATGTTATTAAATTTTTTTGATTAATTATATTTCCTCAATCATAGGCTGGATTTTGGTTGTCGGGGCAAGGGAAGCAGAAAGAAGACAGCAAAGGCAAATGGAAGAATGTTTTCAAAAGCAACACAATGACTTTTCATGGCAGTTAAATACTTGACTGCAATTTGTACTTTTCAAACTTCCTCGCTTGGAAAGAAAAAGCACAAGAAATTAAGACACGTTTCAGATCAGAAAAACCACTTTCCAGTTATTTTCTTGGATTATCCTTCAGGAGTCAGTAATTATTTTAAACAGCTCTATCACCAAATTGTAAGTATAAATGAACTGTCAAATCTGATGAGGCAGTCAATTGAGTTTACAGTATTGAGAAGTGTAATAAATTAGACTAGAAATGTATTCCCCTTTGTTCGATAAAAGGGATCTTATCACGATTATACCTTTTCCCTATTTCTTTTAAGTGTTTGCATACATGTCATAATAAGAAGTAAAATAAATGCAAACAGCGATCTGGGCTTTGATTTACCATTCTCTTATTTCCCCAGGGCCTGGAAAGGAAGCTCAAACCACCACAAACTTCTAGAATATCAGTGAGAGGCCTTGAAATACCAACACTGAAGTTACAGCTAGCTGGATTTTGTAAAAAATCAAAGGCTTTATTATACTGATTTACTAAAATCAGATTCCTTCTCTGCAAATAAGCTCTTCAGTCCAACAGTCATAACAAACACAAACATAAATGCCATCTAATTTGTTATAGCCAAGAAGTTTTTAAATGTTACAGTGTTCGCTGTTTCTTCTCTACTGAATACACAAGCAAAAGTTCCACTTATGAGCCTGCCAGAGTTCATGCAAATATCAGGCCAACCACTTCTGTCGGGGGAATAAAGGCACATGTGCCCAGTAAATCACATCAGAATGTGAAATGCTTTTAAACTCAAACCTGGGATGATCTGTTATCAAGAAAGCCAAGCTGAGCTCTATTTGGGTTTCTGAGTTATTTTATTTGTATTTCAGCTAGGAGAACTCTTACACACGCATTCTTTACACCCTTCAGCACACAGGCACATTTTCACTTTCCTGAAAATGCCCTGTTGATATAAGGAATCCAAATATCCTAAATTCTAGATACTACCCCTGCAGGCAAGATAAAAACAGGACAAAGATAAATGTACATACAGTTAAAAATGTAGAATTTCTATGTAACTTTCTTCTCGGGTCCAAAGTCTATGATGTACTGGTGATACTGTTAAATAATGATAATATACCAGTGTTAATTATGCTCTTGATACATGGTACTGGGTTAGCCTATTTGACCATAATGTGCCCACCCCATGGCATGCAGGCACAAGAAATGACAAGGAAGAACGTGAAATAGCATTCTTTTGGCTGCGTATCTTCTGTGCACGGATGACTACCACTGTCAGCCATATCATACTGAAGATGCCAAATAAGGTTTGATTTGGTGGCAGCACCTCTTAGCGGTTGCAGAACTAAGTAGGTACGATGTCTCCAAATGAGTAGGTGCCAGCTTAGCACTATCTGCTGGTCACATCATTACAGCCTTAAAATTAATTAATTAAAATGAAAGCATGTGTGATATAAATCTGTGGGCATGCACTTGCATACATACATAGTTCTTGCATCATATTCTGAAATGCTCAAAAAAAGCAAAGAGCAGACATGATACAACAGATTCCTCTCACCTCCCTTTCATTACAGGTATAATGCTAGATGCTATATACGCATGAGAAAGGCAATATGCTTTTAATTGTGTCAGTACTGTTATACATTAAAAGACAGAGTACAAAGTCCCCCAGGTTGCTAAGGATGACTGAAAGTGCACCATGAGGGGTTCTAGACACCTGCTACAGTCTTTACCTCATCCCTCATCCGGAGACAATGAGGCTGCTGCAAGTTGTACCAAATACTTCCAGAACATACGATTTTCACTTAGTTTTCTTTCATCTCTTCTCCACCTGTGAATGCTGCAGGCACGTTGGTGGCAATGTTGAGTTTACACCTGCTGAATAATTCCAAACAGTGGGAATACCAATATTCTAATCCCAAGTGGATGACACAGAGAAAGAGGAGAGGTGAAAAAGCTCTTCCTTGAAGTGAGGATATCAAAGGTAAACAGCTACCATTTGGGCATGCCAGCCGGTATATCCTGACAGAATGTTCCAGGCAAATTAGACAGTAGGTGGAGGTTTGCTGAACAAGTATCCCCAAACAGCTTTGCTATTTCAGGGGGTGTGATGGCCAGTGCTCCAAATGAAACCCTTGGAAGGCAAGATACAGTGCCAATCTTTCAAGGAACTGTTGGGAAATTTCTATTTTAGGGAAAAAGATGAATGACCTCAAAAATGCATTGAAAAGAATATTTTCCAGTTCCTTTTTTTTTTTCTTCATTTTTGTAGCTATATGTAATATATAGGGGTTTCTTTTTTCTTCTTTTTTTACTGCATAGCAAAAGCTGTCACATACATGTAAATTTACCAAGCTCACAACCTCTCTATTATACCCAGCAAATCAAGAAAGACCTTCTATTATCCCAGTGTTTTTAATATTTATGGAATGTCCCGATCTTTCACAAGCATGGGGCCAAAAATGGTTTTGATCCCAAGCACAGAAAACAGGAGGACCGATCTGAAATCTCCCACAGAGGAGGGGAAAAATGCAACATAAGGATAATAGTAACTTTTAAAGATTCTTTCTGATGGGAGATTAACCGAGATGCCAAAGACTGGCAACACAATACTACTTACTGTGCTAGCTCAGAAATAAAACTTTTATGTATCCTATGCAAAATTAACAATTGCAGATGTCTATTAGCAAAAATGTATTTGTTTTAATGTATTTTTTTCCTATTCTGCTCCCCTTTGTACCATCTTGCCTTGGACTGCAGCATAGTTAGGGGAGTTTGTCACATAAAACAACTAGTATATTTGCACAGTGACTGAAATAAAGTGAATGAATAATACTAGATCACTGGCTTGCCATTTTTCAGAAGTCCACCTGTTGGATTACGGATATGTACCAGCAGAAGAGATTACAGCATGCATAGAGAAAACACTATGGGTAAAGCAGGGAAGATGAAAGGGAAAAGTATGGTCCCAATGATGATGCAAAGCAGAGGAAGGAAGGTAGAGTTTATTAGACTGCAGTATTGAATTAGGAATGGCAGAAAATAAAAAGGGACAAACAATGGCAATACAGCTGATGGGAATATTATCCAGCAGTCAAGCCTCAAAGTTGGCTGGATAACGATGTCAATAGGCAGAGAAGATGGGCTGCTCTAAAGAAAGTAACTGGGAGTTTCTAAGGAAGATCCCTCTCATCTTGATGAAAGGGTTGTGAAGTTTTTAAAGGTCTCAATATAATCTATTTTCTGCTGCAGACAGAGTATGTCTTCCAGGGAACAACCTTGACTACCATACAGATGGCCTCATTTCCATTACTAAGACATTACATAAGGCAGGCACTCCAGTAAAAGAGATTACATAAAATACACAAAAAGCATTATGAACTCACAAGCAAGGACATGCCAGTCTTCCAGGATGCTTACTTATATTTTTGTCTCATTAATGTGAAGACAGTTGTGGTTTTATAGCGTATAGATGCAAATCATAACCATTTGCAGTAAGTAATCACAAAAAGTCTCTCACATTCTGCCATTTGGGATTTGGGGGAATTACTTGAAAAAAGGAGACAGACATCTCAGGTTCACAGCTGTAACCTAAATAACACAGAACTCTTCCATTTTATAACAAAAGGGTGTCCTAGCAAAGACAAACCTTTAGACGTTTACTTCTAAAAATCAAATAATGTTCTTGAGGTGAAAAAAATCCCAAACTAGGTATATAACATCTCATTCATGTAATTCTGTGACACATTTAACATTATCACTATTACACTACTTATCTAAATTCCTCCCTTCCTATTTTTCCTCTTTTCACCACATTACATTATTTCAGCCCTACTGTGTCCATATCTTTGTTGATCGTATTTTGACTATTTTGATTCCTTGAAAACATGTGCTGTAAATATCTGCCCTAATTTCAAATGATTGCAGATAGCAAAAGCAAGTTACCATTAACATTGTACTCTCTACGACGGAAAGAAAAGTTACCACTTTTTTTTTATAACGATGCAACATTTAGAAACTTAGAAAATATTACTCATGATTTGTGCTCTTCAGACTAAAGAGATCTCTGAAAGGCTCCCTCTGGAATGTAGACATGATTTCAACCACCAGAGGGAGGCAATCTGTTTTTTTCAGGTCAACTGAAAAATTAGAATGAACAGAAAAAGCACTAAGAAGGGAAGAAATGGCTAACAAATACCATAGTTTATATCCAGACATAAGTGGATATCAAACATAATGAAAACAAAGCTTAATTGGGATTCTATTCATTGAGATAAGTAAGCAAATCACCTTTTTTCCTTTAAGTGTTCATTAACAAAATTCTTGTTAGCATACTTTTCCTTCATGACTTCAGAATAATAAAATTTTAAGGAATAAAAACCTAATAACTGACATAATCAGAACAATATTCATATTTCTATCCAACTTAATACTCTTTCTTTGAGTTAAAGTCACTACCATACTCATAAGTCTGTTTCAGACATACGCTGGCTCAACTCAAAACTATAAATACAGCCCATTTTCTTCAGTTTATTTATGACTTAGTCACCTTAATCAGCAAGTAGTCATGGACTTATGATGGCGAGTATGGGAAAGAAACTGACATTTCTACTCACTTTGCCAAACATTTGTCTTAGTAATTTTTGAGCATTGTACATGCAAACTACAGGAATTATTAAGATGATGGTCACTTTCTCAGTACCTTAGCTGGAGATCTATTCCATGATTATTATTCTACATAAATACTGAAAAATGCTTCTGCATTCTGCAATATTCCAGAAACTAATACAATGAAACACTTCTAATAAATTAATCTATGTCAAAAGAAGCAACAGCCATAGAAAAATTCTACACAATTCTGATGTAGCATGTGCAGTTCAGAAAAATGGAAATCCGAAAGTTATTACCCATTTTTGTTTTTCCACATTTCAGTAGGTCCATTTCTTACTAGTGAGTCGGTTGTTTCTCTCTTCATCTCAACTCATCTGACATGCAGAAAACCAGTCAATCCAGTGGGCATTTCTTCAGTCTCATATGAGAGATTCTTTCTCAAGCAAGTTTTTCCAGAAATTAAATTTTCTATTAAGTTTACAAAAAATCAGTGGAAACTCTTCTCAAATTTCAAACTCAAGTTTTAGAAATCTGCAGATCAGGCCTGGAACATGCACACTAGACTGAATGCTTGAATGGAGTCAAGCACCCAAAATTGCTCTTCAAGAAACTCTTTGGGTCCTTTGAGAATCTCAGCCTGATCATTTAAATAAACCCTAGTCATAATGAAACCCCACTCCCCACTTATCACATTAATCACTCAGAGTAGAAGTTCCCTCTCATCAGACCTAAGATGAACAAATCTTAGCATATTGCAATAAGAAGCACATTTAGTCCTGTTGACTGAGCTTTTGAACCTGGCTTGAAACGTCATTACAAACTAAAATTCTGCAATATAAGAGGCAACATGAAAGTAAGTGCTCAGTTTCTGCACTTTAAGCAGAACTTTTTGTGATCAATGAGAGAGCATTAACAATATGTTATGGAATTATTGCATCAGGCATTGCACATTAAGGACTAGAGAAGAAGGCAGCACAACTAGTTTTAAGGTTTGCCATGGAAAGGGAAACCTGATTTTAAGGCAAAGCACTGAGAGAACTTAGAACCATACAGAAGTCACGAACATGTTCACTTTAACAAGAGACAAACTGGAATCTAGCCTGAAACCTCCTCATCAGTGCACTGCAGAAGGCTGGATCCTGAGATTTGCATCTTAGCCGCAGCAGCAGCACCCCTTACTAGGTTCTTCTGTTCAGTATAATTTGTTTTCTTTCTCAGAAATTTGAAAGTTCTTCCTGACTACAGTAATCAGCCTATTTTTGAGTTTTCCTCTTTCTTACTCAAAGTATTTCAAAAGCTACCAAGGAGTAATTTTCAATGGTTTTAGTTTATTGAAAATATTATAATGAAGCATATTAAAAGAATTAAGAACAAAGTGCAAATCATTTCTGATGTGTCCAGAAGGTACAGCTTCACTTTCTGTGGCTTTCTTATATTTATGCCATGCACATTTGTACTTCTTAGAGTTATGCTGCTAAGAAACAGGAATTTATTTTGGCTATTGAGGTTATTTACACTAATTTTTAGATATGTTTGTGTTTGGTTTTCTTCCCTTAATTAGGATCTGATAGTGAATATCTGAACTGAAATGTCTACACTGTTATGGATTTCCCTGTAGCCAACCTTGGCCCAGCACTCTCTCTGCTGACTGTAAAGTTCAATTAATTAAATGAATGCTGAGACCATGGTAGTGTATCCATAAAGCATGTTTCATGCAATGTCTTAGGAACTGAAGGTAATAAATACACTGCATGAAGCTGACTTCCCTCTACTCACCAACATAAAACACCATTTCCTAGAACTACCACAAAATCTACACAACCACTAGCTACTCGTTGTGGACAGAAGCACTCTGCAGAAAGTACAGAAATAATAGGGTCTGGATATAGCATAAATATGGAAAGAATGACCAAGAGTCAGTCCACCCGAAGGAAAGGACGTCTGGAAATACAGATAATGGAGATGTCATCGATTTCACTCATTCCAAGTATGTGAGTACTACGCTATCAATTGAGAGCTATGCACCTGATGAAACACCACAAAGCAAAGCGGATAATCAATACTATTACCTTTCACTTTCTCCACAACTCAGAGGCCCAAAGTGACAAACCGACTAGCTCTTGGTTCAGAAAAAGCTCACTTATTCACCCATAAAATTCCATTTCATTTCCAACCACATCTACATCTGCCAGAGAAAAAAAAGAAAAATGAAACTGATAGTCAACACACATGCAAAAGGGCTTCTCAAGGATTTACCTTAAAAGCCTTTTGAATACAGGTAAAATGAACAGCTCACCTTCCATGCCAGAGATGATGATAAACTAGCATATGATCTTTCTTAAAAAATGGGAAACGATCAAATGTCACTCTCCATTTGCAACACCTTTTATAGATATCGCTTCATCTCACCTTAGAGGACATTCTGATAAAGAGGAGACTAGTTGCAAACTGGGGTGAAGTTGCTGAGATGTTGCCACTAATTACAAGAAAGCTGACTTCAGGCAGTGCCATACTATAGTTATCACCCACTTCTAAAAAGATATGGAAATCAAATGACATAAAGTTACATGACTCGGAGTCACAAGGCTGAATAACAGTAGATCCTGCACTCCTTGGAACAAGGAGACCAAGGATTCTTTGTTAGTCAATAATGACATCTAGGGCCATATGCCATATATGATACAATTCTGTGCAACTACATTTACACTGACTGCACGTTATTGCGGCATAAAGTGAAGATCTCACCAACACTACTAGGTGGGATCATCCTTTCTGTTGACAGGGGCAAACTATTACAGCGAACAGTTAACAAGAAAACCATTAGGAATCATTTGAACTTCTTTTTTTGGAACCATCTGACATAATTTGTGCTGCAACTCACTTGAAATTTAGCTTACTGAAAAGTATAATTTTTGGCTAAAAATGATGTCTAACAACAGGATATTCAGCTTTTGATTCCTGTACGCCAGCAAAAGGACACAATGTATATACCCAGATACACAGCTTACACAGTTTTACTGTTTACCACAGTAATACCACAGTAAATGAAAAAAATTTTTAAAAAAGACAATAAACTTTGTCCCTTCTGCCATTCAAACCCCCAATAAAACCCACTGAAACAGTACGTTATGACTTTCATCCAATGATTGACTTTCAGAACCATCTGAAGACACACACAAAATCTTGCCAATGACTCAGAAATCTGGCTAAAGGCCCCAAACTTCCAGAACTGAGTGAAAACCCTGTGACTCAATACACAGTTATCTGCTACAGTCCAAATGACCTAAGAAAGCACCTGTGTGCAAACTACACAAAAGACCTTCAGAATTTGGTCTGTTCCTGAAAAATGATTGCCCACATGGAACTACTCCAGAGCACGGCAGGTAGAGAAACTAGTGCTCACTTTAATTATTTCTGAGATCTCAGAGTGACATTAACCTTCTTCCGATCGATCTTCTGCCTTTGCACTAAGGACCTGCTGATCATCTTTCCCTCAAATGAAAGAGGGACATTAAATGAAAAGTTACCCACTAAACCTTCCAACCCTTTAAATAAAGCTCTCTGCTGAGACCTTACCGGGCATGTTTTCCCCATTTGTGTATTCAGTTCTGCGTATTTCTGTGTTCAAAACACTGCTACAGCAATGGGATTATCCTGATAACACGAGGCAGGCTCACATGACGCAAGCTTCAATGCAGTGCCCACCCAGGCTTCAAACTCTGCTGGCTTTTCCAATTTTGATATCAAGCTGGTGGATACACTCAAATAGCTACCTTCTGCAACCTCCCACCTGCAGAAATTGCCATCACAAATGTCCCCATTACCATTATTACAAAGAAAGAGAAAAGTAACTTACTTGCAAAGCAAAAGCCATTCTGACCTCAGAAGTCTTTTTCTGAAATAAACGTTACTCAGTTCTAAGAATTCGCACAACTCACTTCCTTTGCTCTTCCTTGACAATGTCTATTTAGAAGAGATCTATTTATTCCTCAGCACATTTCACAGTTCCTGTTTCTAAATGAGAATCATATTAACAAAGGGTAGAAAGAGACAAACATGTCTCAAGAAAGCAAGACTGATTTCTTGAGATGTATGTAGTGCTGTTTCCAGAGAGGAAAAAATCCCCAAAACCTTCAAAGACAGGCATCAATGCCGTTAACCTTTCAAGTCTTACTGATCCTACCATGAACTTGCCAAAAAGGAGAGAAGAAAGGAAAAAAAAGGTATTTAAGATAAAATGGACAATTGAAGATAATCGTATTCACTATAAACAGTTTCCAATTTGCCATTCATAAATAAATGTCAAAACTGACCTTCTTCCAAGAAACAGATCTGCAACTATTTCATGATATATGATTATCCATTCACCTATTGTTGTCACATTGGACTACAATCACTTCTTCTTTCCTGTAATACAGTGAACTCCATGTTAAAGTAATTTCAAGATGATATATTGTACTTTCCAAAAAGGAAAAAAAAAAAAGGCAGTGAAAGGAATCCACTTCCCACAAATTCACTCCATGCATAGTTATTGCTCGTCTCATTATTTTTCTGCTCAAACTAAACCACCTATGTCCTATTTCATACTGCAATACTTTCAGCAAAAAAAAAGTTCAAATTCATACAAACCTTCTGAAAGAATACAGAGGACCACAGCACAGACAGCAAAAAGAACAAAGGAACTGTGGCAAAAAACCCTGCCAAACACAACCATATTTCAGATTATATAGTGAAATTCAGATTTGTTTGTGTGTTTTGAACAGATACTGTGTATTTTGTTTCCTTCCCATGGTCTTTATAAGCTCTTCACCATCACCTCCAGGTGCTACTCTTGACTATGTACCCTTCGCTGGCACCGCCCACTGTGAAACTTCACTGCTAGGGTCATTGAACCAGTGGTATATGTTGGCATGGGCAAGCAGACCTGTTTTCATCCCTTCCCTGCGGTTTCCTTTCCCACAGTAGGCTACCCAATATTCCAAGGCACAGTCTGAACCAGTATAAACTTCCTGCTAAATGACTGCGGTTCCAGTCCTCAGCCCGGCTTTGGGCACCCGGGACTGACCACAGTCTCCTGAGTACAGAAGTATCAACATGCTACTGGAGTTGCTGACGAAAATGATTAATGCATCGTAATACCTGTATCTGCTAGCACAGTATGTTCTTAACCATTTTCTTAGGCTCATTGGAATCTTTAGGTTGCATCGCCATAAAAGAATAGAATAAAAACACAAACCCATGAAGGTTTCTTCTCAAACCACTTTTTTGGCCGCAGCATAAACTCCAACGTGTCTCTGTAAGCCATTAAAATGAGTAATCTACTTGAAAGTAATATAATTTGAAAAGTATCCTTAAAAGTGAAATTACTGAAATTTTGTTACATTTATATTTTATAAATACACATACAATTTTATATTCATGTTTAACCTGCAGAAGCACTGGGGTCTGCTGCCATAAAACAATCAAGCTAAAAAGGAAGAGCAACTAAGAAAAAGGTAACATCAACTTTATTTGACGCTTACATTTGAACTTTATATATATATATATATATATGCATGTAAAGAGCTGGATTAAGAAACAGACACTGTAAGGCCATGCCAAGAGCTGCAAAACAAAGAACCATTTAATCATACTAGAATAGAATATCTCTTATATAATGTTCCAGTTAATGTTTAGTATGGAAAGCTAAAGAAAAATGGTTCAAGTATAACCATTATTCCTAAATCTGAGAAGAGTTTAAAATGACACCTCAGGGAACTAAGCTGCATCACGCTGCGCGTAAGCTGCACATCTCCTCTCCCAGCAGCTCTCGCCAGCCCCCCCAAGCAGGGCGCAGACTGTAACAGATCGGCTGTCACAATCCTCTCCCCGGAGAAAAGGAACTCCCTGCTCCTGTTTTATGAAAGGAGGTGAGACACTGGCTGAAGTCACTCTAAGTATGTGCGGTGTGAGTCTTAATGACAGTCACATGAGATATGCCCAGCGATAGCCCCGATTGCCTTCATAAACCGATATGTATTATCAGAGCCCGTAAGAGGCAAGTGTGAGTGCTGTGTAAGAAGCAGGAGCTGTGTAAGCAGTGAGTGCAAAGATTTATTTCTTCAGGGATGAATACGAATCCTACATCCCGCACTTAGCTAGTAAAACATAATCCTGTATTTAATACAATTAAGCCAATTAACACCATATGAACACTATTTTAAAACTTGTCAAGTTGGGTAGCCTTGTGCCTTGGGAACAGTCTTCATTCAGCAATGATAAAACCACTCTTACATTAGGCAGAACTCTTACAGCACAGGAGCACCACTTGAGATCAAAAAATAGCCCATGATAACTGATGTGGACAACTCCCAGTAGCAACCTCCCATCCATTTCAGTGACCGCTCTTGCAGCCTGTGAAAGACAGAGCCACCAATATGAAGCTAATAGTCTTTAGCTAGTTTCAATCTGAGTAAAGAAAACCATCTGGCAAGAAATCTCAGCCAGCCAGCCACAGGGCTGTTAAACTGCTTTGCTGAGGCTGGCTGCCACTGGGGCTGCGTACTAGGGGCAATGGGGTGGGGAAGGGGTCTGCACTGCTAGACAAACTTCTGCTCCCCCTCTGACACACCAATTTCCCTGTTGTACCTTCTTTTCTGCCATTCCCTGCTGGATGAGTAGGCATAGTACGGAGCTGGAACAGTCAGGTAAGGACAGAGCAGTGAAAGTCAGGCCTTGGTCTTTCTAAGACTCTGCTGGGGTCCTCTCACAGTACTTTCCTGCTTACAGCTGGTTTCGTGGCACCAGCACATGTGGTAAGACAGAGGAATAACTGAAATAATTTCTTCCTTCATGATCCATACGGGGCACATAGTTGAAGCACTTCCCATAAGTGAGCTGGAGAAGGGACAGAGCATGAGAAATTCCTAGAATTTATTAAAACAGGGTAATGGAAAAGCACTAGAAACTGGTGGTGTAAGGCTGATGCCTCCAATGAACCGCTGCACTGTGGTACACGTTGAAGTTTGGGTAAACTGGACTGAAATAACCCATGCCTGCCAACTGTTTATCTATACTGAGGTGCCAGTTTCCAGTATCCTTCTCTTGTGATAGTTAAGCCTCTTAAAGAACAATGAGTTTTAAGTCTTTCTTCAGCCTAAAGATGTAAATAAGGATCACAAGTAAATACGTATTGCTTTCACTTGAAATTCCTATAGATTTTGCTCACATCTTTTGGCCAACTTCAGCTGGCTGTTAACCCTTACCGGAGTACTCACTGGCACAACTCTTAGCCCAATAGCCATTTCACGCTATTTTACGGATCTATGATTCTTCTGTGAGAAGCATATTTTCAGGAGGCAGATAATTTCTTTGGAGAGAAAAGCTTAAATGGGTGAAAAGACACAGAGGGAAGTCATGTGCTTAACCCCATCTCATGTAAAAATGGGGTGGGCCTTCAGTCAAACAGATGTACAAAGATCTGCAATTTTTTATAGCATTTACAGAGATAAAAGGCATTTGAAAGAAAATCTGTGCCTCTTATGTTCATTCCTAACCTTTCTCCTGCCCCCTTTGACCCATGCTCTCAGGAAAGAGTCCTGCTTAGAGTCAGTCTGCCAATGCTTTGAAGCTATGGCCATCCCCTGAAAGTAACTCAACTCTGCGTGTTCAGAAAAGGAGGACTGGCATATAACACATGGCCAAGCCTCTTTTCTGCTCTTCCTCTCTCTGCAGGGACAGAGCAGAGCAATGGCAGCAACAAATCTACTGGCAGATGCTGTATTTACTCACACTGAGAGTGCAACATCCCTCATATGGACAATTTTGTAACCTCTGTCTTGTAGGGGCATATATGTTGGCACGTATACAAACTAAAAAGTGTCTGCAAACACTGGAAATTTTCCTGCTACTACATCTTAATATTTGGATTGATAAGAATTTGCGCTCTCTGGAAACAATTTTATGAAATGTCAGTCTGGGTTTTAAACGGTACCTTTCAATTACCAGTTTAATCTACTAATGCAATACCTCAGCGTTTTTTTGTGACTATTGCATAATTTGTTAGTCAGAAATGCCACAATGCAGTGTTATATATATGCAAGTCTGCTCTAATGCCAGTTTCCGTTCTGAAAACCACCATATGATTTGCTTTTCAGATCATATTAATTAATCCCTCACTGGATTAAACTGCTATGGTTTGTTATTTGTTATGCTGTTAGCAAACAGCTGGGTTTTACTAACTTCAGTGTAGTTTGTGTGCAACTTAATATTATCTCCATTACGAAACCCTTTTAAAGCTTAAAAAATGGTCTGTAATCTGAACGTCCTGTTGCATGGCATGTTTAACTTATAAGCACTTTCATCTGTAGACAGTATTTTCCCACCACATTTTTGTTTGCAGTTCTGATGGCAAACTATAGATAACAGAGCAGTCAGCTCTACTGTGAAAGTAAAGATACAGAGCAGATACCATTTGCTCAGACAGGTATGCAAAAGACAGTAGAAGCTATGTACAATTCAGAGCACAACAGCTGTTTGTGGATAAATGACGAAAGATGTGATTTCTTCCAGTGAGTAGTAAGTATGTGCAGCAAATAGCTGTACCGCTGTTTATTTTAAGAATAAACCACAAAATGGGGAGAGATACATGGTTGTTATCTACACTTCTGTTAGTGACCATCTCAGTGGTGTTTCTATAAATATGGCACATAAGCAGCTATAAAGACAAAGATTTAAAAATAGGTCACAAGCATTAGGAGCAGATTATACTGTACAGGTGGGAAACAATGATTTCTGGCACAAGTACAGATTATATCTGTGTTCAACATGTGGGAAGTCTCCATCAGTACAAATCAGCTGCCACCAGTGCTGAATGAACTCGTGTCACTGCAGAGCGCAGCACAAATCTTTCAATAGCTCTACTGCCTTCTGTAAGACATTTCTGTATCTCAAGGGAGAAAAAAAGTCAGAAAACAGAAACATTTTTAATGTGGGTTGTGTGAATAGTCCTGTGATGTGGGCCTATAATAAAATAAGATTGCAGATTCCTGATTGTTGCTGATGCTGGGTGAGACACTACAGAGAATTACACAGGAAAGAAAGACTTGCTGTTCCTAGAAAACACAGTCACAGCTAGGACAACTCAGGTATAACAATGCCTCTAAGGCTAATTTCCCCAGGGAAACCTTATTTTTGAATAGCAAAGAGCACAGTATGGTTGGTGGCTCTTGAGAACCCCAGTTGCACAGCTTTTCCTCATCTATCTGGAGTGGGATGGGCATCAGATAGGTTATGGCCACCTCACTATCCACCAAAGAATCCTAACTGCTTTCCTAAAAGGCACAAAAATAGAACCTGGCTGTCTGCCTCCTCCTGAGATGCATCTTTTGGACACATCATTCTTCTGTCCTTGTCTTGCCAGTTGTCTTTAAAGGAAACATAAGAAAGGAGAGCATGGCCCCAAATGAACAACAAGAAAGCAGTCACATACTTGCCACAGTTCTTACAGGTGACACTTTCTTTAATACTTTAATAAAATGTTACCAACTTATAAAGTTCAATTTATCTATTGTCACAAAAAAATATGACATATATCAACCTCTTGTTTCTCTCAGTCATATAGTTTCAAAATAGCAGCTTTGCCTTTGCAGCTAGCAACTTATTCCTTCTGCTTTTGTTTTCTGTCCTGCCCATAAGGCAGAAAGAAAGGGAGAAGAGTGAAAAACCTGTCCAAATAGCACTGGCCACCATTGTAGTAAGTCCAGTGTGAGCATCCATAGACAGATTTACAGAAGAGAAAATGAAGCTCAAATTAGGACTCTGAGTATAACATAACTTAATTCCCCTCTGTTTTTTGTCAGGAAGAAAGTATGGAGAGAATATGCAGAACATCAAGAAATTAGTATTTTGTGGAAAACTAAATCTCACACAGACTTCTAATTTACAACCCAAATTGTTAATGAACACTTGAAATCAGTTTAAGATTGATTGCTACACCTAAAGATTCATACGCATTCACAGAAAGGTCCCCAGTAGACACACCTCTTAAAGGAGTAAAAAGATTCCCCACGTGGCTTTGGATCACTGGCCAGGATGCCACAGCCATGTTCTTTGGCAGGAAACCATGCAGAGGAATGCAGACACCATAAGTATTACCAGAGATAAGTGCCAATTGAAAACTGTTGCAGAGACAATCCATTGCTTCAAAAATATTTGTCCCTTCATACAGTTTCCAACTGATGTGCTTTAAAAGCCTCTTCCTCAACAGAATTCTTAGACATCTGTAATAATTCCATTTAATGCAATGTATTGGCTTTTTTGGCTCTTGCTACTAAGTATTCAACTGTGCTAATCGTCTTAACATTTTATTTCATAAGAAGTGAGCTGGTCTACAGAATTTAAGAGGAAATGTTAATCCACTGCATAGATGTAGATTTAAATCAAATATGGTTATTAAATTAGATTTTAAATTGGCACTAACTTCAAGTAGACACTCAAGAATAGGAAAAAGTAGTTTTATGGCTGTTAGTCTACTTCAAACACTGAATCACAAATGCTTGTTTTTTCCAAAGGGCTTTTTCCTCTCATCCATTCTCCAGCTCCCTGCCACATTCCCTCTACACAGCTTCTAGTTCTCAGTTCCTAGCCGTCAACACAAGCTCAGCGTTCCAGTTTATCCTGTCAGGTTTTTCTCTTTCCTACCCAGGGAAAGCAGGAAGAGTAACTGAGCACAGGAATGACAGATGTCCTTTCGGTACTTGGATCCAGGTTCAGATTCAGCCTACAGCAGCCAAGTACTAAAACAGCTGAGCTCTGAAATGGAGCACATTCACTGCAGATTAAATCTTCAGGTTATCTACACAGTTCTACGACTTTTATCACACAGAAATGTGGTTTTACCAAAGGCTTTATATTGGCCAGATGTTTACAAAAGTAAGTAAATAAAATGCATTTTTCTAGTATGACAGTAGTTTTTCCTGCCATGACAAATTCCAAAACTTTTGCTCCTGAGTATGAACACACCACATGCTCTTAAAGATCAGCAGAAATTTGAATGTGAACACTGTATATGAGCCACAGCAGCAAAGCAGGTAAGGTGACTTGTGACAGGCACAAGACTTGCTGGGCACAACTTGTTGCAAGCTCAACATACCTGTAGTTGAATAGCTGTAAAACAGCCACTCAGCCCAGGAACCCAATGCCCATGAGACTACATTCAAAAACCCCACTGACCACCAATGACCAAGTAGGCCTGACACGAGACTTCCTGTGTTGCTTTTTTTTTTGGTTTTGTTACTTATGTCTGAACTTTATCAGAAACCCAAACAAATCTCATCATCTTTGAAAAGCTACTCACCCTCAAAAACTTCAGCTGGAAAGGAAAAATCTGGTAAGATTTACCACTACCAGTCTTGTATACTACAGGCAAAGCAGCACAGCTCACACATCCATGAACACTGAATTTAGAAATTTGGGGGGAAATTCTAGCTACACTGAAGTGAATATAAAATCTCACATGTACTTTAACAAGGATGAAATTTACATGCACTTTTAGGAACTCAATGATTTTTCAGATTTATCTTGTTATCCGTGGCTCCCTCTTCTTCTGATTGAAGTAAATTACAAAATTTTCCTTAACTTCTACTTTAATAGTCAAATGGAGGAATGATTTAAAAATTCAGGATGGAAGGTGATTTGCTATTGAGAGAGAGTGAGATATGAGTAGTTGCTTCATACAGTTACAAGTCTTAAAATTTCCAGTGCACCTACATGTATTGAAGCAGAATGCAAATAAGACTTTATCTTTTTTTCTCTTCTCCTTTTTTAAATAAGACAGGAGATTTTTATTTTTTTTTTAATTTTTTTTAGTTTCTGGAACTAAAAGAAAAAGGTAAAAAGTTAAAGCCCTGGGAAACCTTTATAGGTTTGTTTATTCTTTCCCTGCCAATATAATACCAACAGCGTCTAGTAGCTGCTTATCATAATTTAATTAGCTCCATGCTCATCTTTGGTTTGCACTTTTCCTGAACGGTGGGAGTGAGCTACTGTAAATGAGTCTTTGACTAAGCAGATGATCTGAAATCAAGGAATAGAGTACAAGAACTTGGAAGGCGCAGAATAACTGAGCAGAGAATATAATTCAGATGGCACAGAGATTTCAGTTTGGCAAGGATGCAGTTTGAAAAACTCACACTTCATCTAATTCAGTGAAATCCCTTCACTAGGGGAAATGAATGGTGTAGTAGGGTGAGATGAGAACATCCAAGAAGTACATTTGAGGTGCTTTTCAGAATTTGGTTATTGTTATATGGAGGTAGATGTGCTTAACCTAGATGAAAATCTCATTTGCATGATTCCTGAAAGTGTCTCAAAATATACATTAATTTATTCCGCTGGGCAAATCTTTGACATTGGTTTAAAAAAAAGTGTGATACAGAGAAACACAATCCAGTATGTTTAAAATATCAATGTATCTTCTCCCTTACTATTCTTATTTATTTTGGAGATAATTTAGAGTGTAATTAAATCCTTTAAAGATCCCCAGCTGAAAAACTAAGGGATTTTTCCCAAAGCAAACATTAACACTAAAAAAAAAATACAAAGGAGATGGATTCTGTTGGTAACACAATTGAAACAATGTTACTCTTAAGAAAGATTTATAGGATCTCTCTGGGTATAACAGTTGATACATGGCATTAAGTTACAAAATCTTCTCACATGCAACCTTGTTTGAGATGAAATGTTTGGCAATGTATGATGCCAAAGTTCTCATTTTTTCTAGTGAGAATTTAGCTGGCATGTAATCTTTGGAATTAGCCTTTATCAGATGAAACTTGAAAGTTCACAGCATCAGTGCTTTTCATCGCAAGATGTTGACAGTAAGAGGCTACATTTTCAGCAGATCGAGTAATCCCTTCCTCCTCCTTTTAAAAGAGAAAGTCCTGTACACCAAGGAGACACACAACGTTTAGTTTCTCTTCATAATACTATGCTTGGAATACACTCCCCAAATTATTTTAAATGTAGTCATATTAACCTGTTTTAATAGAAATTCTAAGTGTTTTACCTTTCCTGATAAAGAGTTAATTTGATCTTGGCTCATCCTTCCCTGGAGTGAAACCTTACCTTACTCTGTTGCTGGATACACACAAAATTTAGTGCATATTTATCATGTGTCTGAACTAATGACATCAGTGAATATCTAGTTGCCTAGAGCTAGATGACAGGGTAGCTCTGCGGACTGAAATGGAAACTTTGCCAATCTGTGCCACCTTTAACATTTTGCTAGGTAAAGCAAAACAAACTGGAATCCACAATCCCTCCACTTTAGGGTGCTATTAAATGGATTGTGAAACCGCTAGTGGTGGTGCGTGACTTCCTAACAGTATGAAACAACTTCAAAGCTTGAGTACTACATTCCTCTTTTTCACTTTGACTATACACCAGCCTTTCCTCTGCTTTCTGAATCAAGAGTTCTCCTTGTTCTTTGAACCTTCTGGGCTATAGTGACCAAGGAAAATAAACCTCTTTCCTTGTCTTCCATATCTACATTTACCACCATAAAAT
>VZTL01076878.1:1276-16449 GCA_013400535.1 Scopus umbretta | reverse complement strand
TTGCTTGCTCTATTTTTTTTTTTTTTTATTTCCTTGGCACCAATTATTGGCCACCATTGGAGATAAAATATCGGACTGCTCATACCTTCAGCGTGACCCAATACAGACAGCTATTCTTACAATGGCACACAGCATGCAAGAAATTATAGTGTAGATACCAAGGTGAAGCTGTAGACAGGAGCAGATGGGTAGTCTTCTCTTTTATAGGTTTTCGTAGAGGGGTTTGCTCACTGTGGAGACAAGTAAGAAAAATTAAATGACCTTTATAAAGGAACTGAGAGAGAATACTCACAGAACAATAAAACCACAATGTCTGACTATGTTTTACAAATTGCAGCATTCGAAACTCTGTCAAACCCAGTATTAGATATTTTTAAATGTTGCAAGTTGGCAGCAGGTTAACTTCTCTAATGGTTTCCAATAGCATCTAAACCTATATACCAGTACTACATTTGTAATAGATTAGTTGAACAGATGTTTTAATGGCTTTAGCTTATCAACATTCACCAAATCTGATCTGTCAAACACAAGCTTCCAAGTACTAGAACTAAGAGCTAAGAGGAGCTAAGAGGAGAAAATGATTGCATGACGATATGATTTCTTGAGAGGAGAAACTCAAACATGGTAGCTAATCAAAGAAAAAAAATTACTGAAAGAGACAAAGACTGATTTTCCATATTTGTTGTACTTTTCATTTTGAGTGATTAGGGACAAAGGATGAAAATAAATTATGTGGTTTATACCTTATGGAGAGAATTTTTATTCGCTTATTTACACAATAAAACTAATAGAAACAAGGAGAAAAATGGATATGGCAAAAGATTGCACTGAGGTTTTTATCTAGATAGGATTGAAAAATAAGGAGGAGGACTAGCAAAGGGAAGCTGCTTTTCTAGTTTATGTTATTTTTAACTGAAGTAGGTTTGCTAATCTTTGTGTGATTATTTCTGTTGCTATAAAGTGATCTAAATATGATGGCATTTATCATCTTTTAAAATGGGGAGAGATTCATTCGACAGGTTTGGAGAGCTAGAGTTAGATGTCTTTATAGGAACTAGGTGCTTAAACTTTCACCATAACCTACAGTATTTGAAGGCCCAGTTCCGTTGCCCATAGTTTAGTGCCATTTAAAAACCCTAGCATATCCATCTCCTATGCATGGGTCTGGCAGTTGTGGCACAGGACATAGGAAACGCCAATGTCCTATTAAAGCTGCAGGTGGTCTCTAGAAAGAATACCCAGATAACCCAAGGGAAGAGGTCATACAGTTAAATTAAACGCAAAGTGAGTACAAGCTAACGAGGCCTGGGACAATTCAACAGGCCAGATGGATTCCTCAACTTCAGGGTGAGCTGGGTATTTCTCCAGACTTCATTGGCTGCACTTACAAGATATCCAGGGACCCCTGGGGGAGCTGAGGTATCTCATTCACATACTTGGGCACCCAAATTCAGGTGTTTAAAATCTGAAGATAAATTCCATCCTTTGTATACTAGAGATTGCTACTTATCATTAATCATCTCAGACAGAGCTTTTAATCCTCAGTGAAGATAGATATATGCTATTTAGTGAAAGACAAAAACAAGCTCTGGGAACAAGAACATCTTCTTGCCATTAAGACACTTTTAGTTATCTCTGTCTCATTAAAGAATGTATTGTATCGCACTCACAAATCCTGAAAGAAAATGAACAACTTTGTTGTATATGGGTGACGCCACATCCGCAGTCATGTTAAAGCCAACAGCAAACAGCCACTGTGGTACTATTCTCAGAAAAAACATCTTTCATCATTTTCTACAGGCTCCTTCTATTTTGTGACCACATACAAGTGTGTGTTCCTAGGAACTCAGTAAAGATTATGTCCATCTGAACTTCTTATGACAGATTTGATGGCTTACCCTTACATTAACTTTATTAGCATGAAAGCATGACATCTGAGATTCACTGTGAAATTCCCTTCCACCAGACAAGGACTCCAGGATAAGTTTGAAGACATTAAGACAAAGCATTAGTGAGATAATTAGAGAGCAATGAGTGCATATATTATATATTGTCCCATCCCTAAATTAAAAATGTGTGCAGATACATACTTTGAAAAAGATGCTTCTAATATTACTGACCAATCTCTACCTTTATCTTGCCTTTAACATGTATTCAGCTCTAGAAATCTAAGGATTAATTAGTGACTTTTTCTTTAATTTGAGTGAATATAACATGATATATGTATTTATTTTCCCTCAGCTAGTGCATTATTTCTCATTCAGTTTGATACACAACATGAAATTTAGCATTGGTTATTTACAGTTAACATTACCAATATATAACATATGATGGTATAGAATAAAAATTATTACTGTCCTCAAAATAGATTGACTTTTTAACTCTGAAAACAAAAAAAAGTCTTTGACCTTACAATAATATTATATTGTGGTCACTGAGCTTTTTCAGGCAAGGGCTCTCTGTATTGCCAAAGAAACAAAAATTAAATTTTAGATGAAAGTCACTAAAAGTTAAAATTAATTGAGAATGTTGTAGTATTTTCTGTTCTTGGTGCTAATGATAGCTTTTAAACTATTGTGCTCCTCAGTTAACACTGGAATATTTTATAACTCTATAATATACTTCATTCCTCTTTAGTTACACTGCAAATGTTTCCTAGCAACCTGGTACTGGGAAACTTAAAATAAAAGCAAAAGACTGCATTTTCCTGGAATCATTGAAATGCTCTCCTAGCATTTTTCTATCAGCATTTCAAAGGCAAAGCAGCAAACTCTGTTCCTGATCTTACCGATCTCGTCCTGTAACAGTATTATCTTGATGATTTTGGTATAGACCGCTGGACTTGTCCTGATGGATATTCGGAATCAAACTCTCATAGCCACACAGCATTTGTCTGTAAACCAGCAGCACTCGCTGATCCTCCAGTCTGGCCTGAAGGATCTGTTGCACTGGTTTTATTCTCAGATTTTCCTGGGTTGTCATGGCAGGACTTCAGTACTACGCTTCTAGATATGTAAACATACATACAATGTTTCTCATGATCTCTCTAAGTCTGGTTGCTTCTTGTATGCATCTCAAGCTGCCGTTGGCACACAAGGCTTTTATTTATTCATGGATACTCAGACAGTTCCTTGTTTTGATGCTGGAAGCTTGTATAGCATACATTAAACTCCCACGCAATTGGAAATATGCTGGGTACTGTATGAGACTGTAAGACAGTACGTACATTAGAGATGGTTATAAATAAAAAGTCAGTATTCTTTAATTTTTGTGATCCATAGGTGTATCTAACAGCATATATTCTCTAGAATAGAAGGTATCTCTTAACTATAGCTGCTAGCATGTGATTTCTTTGACTTTGCTTTGCTCCGTCAAAGGACACTACAGGAATCTGACGATTTCACAGCGGAGAGTTACTGTAGAAGCTTAACTTTTTTATTATTTTATTATTCTGTAACATTAGGCCTGTGTGAACTTCATTTTAAACTATGTCTTGTGCTCAGGAGTGTAGTAGTAGCAATCCCAGTCCTTTAGGATGAGAGAAGAGAGAACAGTTTGCAATTGCTGGCAGCAATTGTTCATGCCGGCCAGGAAACTAACTGCACACCATTGCTACCTGCAGTTCCCTGCCTTTAGGGAAGAAGAGGGAGCACATATACTTTCGGCTGAGCAACTTATCCCCAGCTCTGCAGGAACCAAGTTGCTTCTGATGGATGAGCCTAAATGGAGCAGAAGGGGACTGCACCCTCAGGAAAAGGTTGAGAAACAAAGTCAGTAGTAAAGCCAGCAATTAGTTACTAAAGGATCTTGTTATTTGTTACATCTTTGTATTGTAGGGGTACAGTATTTCTACTTCGGATACTTAAAAGTTCATGCTGCATAAAGCATGAGACAGAATAAACTGGAGAGGTGAAGCAGAGGTGGTAGGAGAAAAGATCTCTTCCCCGGGAACCTCTCCAGGGCCACTCTAACTAGGAAGCTTCAGCATAAACTCAAGGACTTGATCAGGGGAATTCTTGGGTCACAGGGCTAGGATGCTGAGGGATACACCAAAAGCTTCATTTCTATTGCAGAGCAGACTCAAGTGATAAAGTATGAATTTTCACAGTAAGCAACATGTTAGAAGTCAAACACTTGACCTAAGACTGTACACTGGAAAACTATGGATAGGGTTTAATTAGCTCCCCTGACTGCCACACCTGCAACATTTACCAAAGTGCTTTTAAGCAACAGTGGCTGTTACCACACTTTCTCCCATTTTATTTTATCCTGTTTGATTGACCAGCTACAGCTCAAAGAGAAATGCAGTTGGCGTATGAAAATGTGATGGATCAGTAGAAAGAAAGGATGACTTTTGAAGTTTCTTGAATTAGCCTTTGAAAAAGGAGGCCAATTTTCATCTTCATTTATCTAGGCAAATATGGATGACTCCACAAGCAAAAAAAAAAAAAAAAAATTCTTAGTCTGGTTAGGGTATGAGATCCAAATGAGCTGAGATATAGTCCTCTAAAGTCTGGCTCATCAGATATTAAACCTAACTCACTGTTACATTCTTTGGAAAACTTGTCATATTGGGAGAGCTGATATATTCCAGATGAACTGTTAAAGACAGTATCCAGAAGTGTTTTTAATCAAATTATGATTCATTAAGTAATATTCCTGGAGATTTGCCTTGTCCTTCTCTGTTTGTCATCAAAACTGGAGTTATGGGGGGTGTGCATATTTGCAGGATTGTCTGGTGAGGTTTCTGATACGGAACGTTTTTCTATTAAACCAAAATCCCTATTTCATCAAACAAAATTAACTGAAATGAATTCCTAAAATTCCCTTTATTTATCTCAATGTCACAAAGCAGACTTGCATACTGGGGATTGAAAGTCATGGCAAAGGAAAGCCACCACTTCGGCAATATATCACTTTAGAGTCTACCTGAAGCTGATCTATCCATTTTATGACATAGGGGCTATTGTATGAGGATAGCTACTTATCATTTGGGTGTTCTATGAAGTTTTACAATAACGTGATTGCATGGTAGCCTTCACCCTATGTGTCTTGCATATCAAAATATATGTTGTGCCGTAAATATATCTAGATCCTAGAGGTAAATATTCAAAACCCTCAAGACTGAGTTAATAAGTTAGAGCAGCCTATTCAAGTGAAAAAGAAAGAACCTACTTAGGCTGTCAATACGATTCACAAAATGAATTTTTGTGCTCTGTCAAGGGAATGTTGGAGTCAATATTTGTTGCAATAAAATGTCAAACACTATAGAACTACAAACCTGCATTGCTTGCACCACTGTTTTTAGAAAGGTGGTAACTCTTCTGGTTTTAATATGACAGTGATAGTTTGGAAGTTTTAACAGTTTATTTACATTGAAGGGCTGGGAAACATAAGAATTTTTTTTTCTTCTCCCTATTTTTTTTTTTGTTTTTAGACCCTGGGCACATTGCCAAAAATGTAAGGATTTACTGCGGAGTTATATGAAAAAGACTGAAACACCAAAAGAAGAAATGACCTGAAAATGTAGGATTAATTACCAAAGGTAACAAAGGGCTTAGACTGTATTCTCACATTTCTGATTCATGATAACCTAATGGTGGAGGATGGACTATATTGGTATATTAGAAGGACGCTATTGATCTAGAAATCAGACCGTCTTGCAAAGGTGCATAAGTCTTTGACTCCTAAACATTGTACTTGTCAGAGATAAATGAGAGAGGGAAAGGAATGTTAACTCAGAACAAAAAAAAAAACCACAGCTGAAATGGGCTCCTGTCCTCGTATCAAGGCCTTACATTCATTATACTCTGAGATGACAAAGAGGTGATGACATAGATTAGCTTCCAGACTGGACGGGCAGTTTAACATTGCTGCCTCTCCTAAGCCAGGAGCATAACTGCACTCTGTTTGATGTCTGTGTCGTCTTAAGAAGGAACACACATATCTAGGATTTTCCAGTCCGCAACCCACTTTAGGAGAAGTTTGTGACATCCTGAGTATGATCCAAGTGTGACTTGGATGACATGAGCATCTAAAAATCTTGCCATGCACTCCAATGGAATAAAACTGCCTCCAGTTTTGATGGATAGAAAGAAAAAAGGAAATCTTCCTCCTCTGCACCAATATCCCCCCCTTTATCAGGAAGCTCCCCCTTAGCCCACAGGGACACTCTGACTCCAACAGCAAGAGTAACTCAAGCAAAGATCCAGCCGTGAGGGCTAGGCACGGACTGAGCTGTGGTGAAGTTTTGGCAAAAAGAAAAATACCCAGTTTACAACTGTGGAAAGTGAACATGAGAAATAAGAACAGAGAGAATTAATACTAAATAATACCTCATGGCTACCACATATTCCATATTTTTAATTTGATCTTTAGACAGTTGCATTTGCACTGGGAATAAGTGTAACTATTTAAAATTTCTATTTACTAGAGTATTTGCATCCTTCATACATCTGTATTAGAAGCTTCCTTTAACAGCCTTAAGTTCCTAACCTGTTGCCAAACCACCACAACTGAAAACTCAACTCTTAAGAAGACATGCATGTTTTTCTCCAGAGGTCTTCTCTGGGAAGGTAGAGTACTCTGATTTTGTTCCTAAATAGATTTATAGACAAAGGTAAGGGGTTTAATACGCTTTGTCTTCCTCCTGGAATTGTTGAATCTATAAATAAAATTAAAAAATACTAAGGCCCAGCTGCTGTGGCATGACTTCAAAAAACTTGGCACTACCAAAGGAGCTAAAGGTGGCTTCAATATAAATTTGATTCCCAGAGATGCTTAAAGGTAGTTTAATTGGCAAAATATGCTAAAGTGTTATTTCATCTACCAAATCTTGTTAATGCAAGGAAACATGCTGGTAGGGCCCTGGACTAAACCTTTCACTCACAGGGAGAAGGCTGTAGAACAGGACCTCTTATGATCATTTATTTGAACGTGAAATGCATTACAGCTACAATGCTCATAATTCATTCTGAACTTATTAGCTGGAAGAAAAATCCTTCTTCATCAGCAGCATCCAGATTTCTGTTGATTCTTATGAAGATGTACTTATAGGTCCCACCAAGCAAAGTCTGTAAGGAATTTCGAAAAGTTTCTTTCTTCTTGTAATACATTTTCTTTTGCAAACTTCATTCCAGTTATTAGCAATATCTAGAGTCACCCTTGTCAGGATATCCTGGATTGGCAGACTGTGAATGAGGAAGTGTGTGTAAGTAATTCTGACCTCAGAAAAAATACTCTGTTGCATGCTACAAATGCCTATTATGCCTGTTATAGAGGTCTATGTCATTTCTTTCCAAGGTGGATACTGACACACAATGACAGCTACTCCTGAGATAAATGGCAGTTCTTTAAATCTGGATAGCTTAGATGATATATCATTTTTCTTTAAGAAATTCTTGCATATACTTTATGATACAAAGACTTATCCTGTGCTCTGCATGTTCGATACTCTGCTCTTCATTCTGACTAGTATTTCTGAGTGCTACAGAATGTGAATATCAAAAGTAGTACTTAACATATCTGAAATTAATCCACATTCACTTCACATTTTTTTTCTGGCAGAACACTTTCTAGGATTATGTCACTGCAATTTTTCTTTCTTGGAAATCTGATCTGCAGAGTTCGAAGTCTAAACTGCCTCATAGAGTCAGAGATTATCTGAAAGCAAGGTGCAAGACTTTGTTTTCTCAGAGAGACAGTAAGTTTCCTATATTACTTTTCTGCCTAACACTTTCCAGTTCATTAGATGTGACAAACACTCATCACATGCTTTTCTTCATCCTTACCTCTCCTCTTCTTTATGAAATGATATAAGAGCCAGTCCCACAGACCAGTTATCTGTCTCACTAAATTACAGTTTGATTAGTTCATTTTGTCCATATTTGTGCTGATAGTTCACAACAAACGTGAAGTAATTCAGTTTAATTTAAAGCCAGTGACTTTAGGTCACATTGCATTACCTCATATTTGTCTGAAGTTAAGAATATGCACATGAGCAATTATTGCAGAGTAGCTGCTATATAATAGCTGAGTTGAAGTAACCTGCTGTATGTTAAAAGGCCACAGTGCCTTTTAATACCCATCTACACATGATGATAACGCTACTCACTTTTGCACAACATCAGTAATAGAGTCATAGTTTTATCTCTCTGTCTTTATTATTTTGGGCCAAGGTTTTATACAATGGCTCATTCACTCCTCTCAGCAAATTTTGCCTGGTCATTAAGAATGGTGAACAAGAGAAACAGGGGGGGGGACACTTTCGTCCTTGCCTGGCCAGGTAGCAAAGAAGGCTACAGTTTTCCCATTTGGACATTAGAAAACAGAAGGGGATGACCATTTAGAAATTGAACTTAGTATATATTTTTTTAACTTGTGAACATTGGCTTAAGATTTTCAGCTTTTGGATTCAGGGGAATGAAATAGGAACCAAGGCACATTTAATCCTTTACCAGCAGTCCTGGCTAACCAGGGTGGACCCAGTTGACTGGAGGTTAGCAAACATGACACCCATCTACAAGAAGGGCCTGAAGGATGATCTGAGGAACTACAGGCCTGTCGGTCCGACCTCAGTGCTGGTAAAAGCTGTGGAGCAGATCATCTTGAATGCCATCACACAGCCATGTACAGGACAACTAGATGATCAGGCCCAGTCAGCACAGGTTTATGAGAGGCAGGTGCTGCTTAACTAACCTGATCTCCTTCTATGACAAGGTGGCCTGCTTAGTGAATAAGGGAAAGGTTGTGGATGTTGTNTGGTGAAGGGCCTGGAGAACAAGTCTTATGAGGAGCGGCTGAGGGAACTGGGGTTGATTAGTTTGAGGAAGAGGAGGCTGAGGGGAGACCTTATCACTCCCTACAACTGCCTGAAAGAAGGTCGTAGTGAGGGGGGTGTTGGTCTCTTCTCCCAAGTAACCAGCGATAGGATGAGAGGTAATGGCCTCAAGTTGCACAGGGGAGGTTTAGATTGGATATAAGGAAAAAAATTCTTCACAGAAAGGGTTGTCAAGCATTGGAACAGGCTGTCCAGTGCAGTAGTTCAATCCCCATCCCTGGAGGCATTTAAAAGATGTGTAGATGTGGTGCTTAGGGATATGGTTTAGTGGTGGACATGGCAGTGCCAGATTAATGGTTGGATTTGATGAACTTAAAGCTCTTTTCCAAGCTAAACCATCCTATGATCCTATGATTTTTCATCTTCACCTTTCTTGGGTAGAAGCCTGCAAGGCTATGCTAAATTACTGGTGATCTTAGTTTAGTTCAAAATAGTTTGACATCTATAACCCCACAAGCTCTCCATAGGCATAACCAGAAGGCAAGGATTTCATTAGGCTGGATGGATTTCATTTTACTTAGGTAACACTTCCCTGTCAGTCAGTCAGGCATGTGACTGGACCTGGAATGCTTTGATCTGGTCAAATCTGAGCAAGTAAAACAGCCTGAATAGAAGACATTTTTCTTTAGTTTGAATGGCAATCTTGTGTTTTGGTATTGAAAAATTCAATGTCAAGTTCAGCATTTGTTGAATAGAACAGATACACAACATCTGTTGTGGATTTGATCAACATCATATTCCCAAATAAGTAATTTTATTTTCATTTCTAAATACTCCTTTGAGATAGGACTTCAAACTTTGGCCTGTGGCACTTTGCGTACTAAGTAATGTTTTACCTGATTCCAACCATTTAATAAATAAATTGTGAAAGTGATCCTTAAACAAGGTACCGTATACTAAGATAAGTACATGAGGCCTGAAACAAATTAAAACTCTGTTTGGTGGGCTGGTATTTAATTTTCTGCAAGTCAATCAGAAATATGGACTCTGGATCCCACATAAAGGAGAGGCCAGAACTTACCAGTGGACCAAATAGCAGTAGCTGCCAATAGTGAAAACTATATTAATATTTTCCCTCTCCGGCCCCTCCAGGCAAATCTCTCTCTTGTGAAGTCCATTTGAATTCTACAGAGTAAGAACATGACTATTACAATCTGGAGAAGGAGATTAACATAACAACATGAATATCTGTACTTACCCAAGAGGGAAGGTAATGACCTTTTTGTTAAAAAATGACCTAAAAAGTGCAATTTAGTTTTGAAATATTAGAATTACTTTATCTATTTAAAAAATGAAGAGGAAACTTTTTAAAAATATTAAATTGGGAATTTTAAAATCATAGACCAAAGAAGTAAAATATATCCATGAAACCAGGTAGAAAAAAAGGAAAAAAAAAAAACTAACCCAAACCTCTTGCCTTTTAAAAAGTGTTCTGCTTCTTCATATGAAGAGTTTCTTCTTTTCTGTTCATTCTCTTCCACCTCCCCTAAATTCTTCAAAGTGCTGCACTGTTCATTGCCATCATGTGACACCTGTCTCCTCCCACTCCATCCACTTCTCATTCCAGATCCTGCTGCTCTCTACAGCAGAACCATGTTCACTCTACAGCGTCCAGAAGACTCTTTCAGTACAATTAAGTGCTGGAGAAATTGCCTAAAGCAATTAACATTAGGAAATCAAACAGAACAGTTCTCCAGATAACATTTACTAGTCTCCACTGGAGTGAGAATGTCAATATTTCTTGATGGGTTTTCAGTTAGGAAAAAAAGAAATTAATACCAAATCAGAGAAGGCCCGTGATTCTACCACAGCAAAACAATATCTGAACACACACAGCAGCAGCAAATAAATCATGTGACATGGCCTTTTTAAAGGTCACAAAATAACAAGAAGTTCAAGACTAATTGGTATTGGCACATCTATTGTAAAGAGGGGGGAAAAGTGATCGATGATCAAATGACAGAAAGAGACCTACAAAATACATACATCATGAAATGATGACAAGGTCAAAGTAGTGACCTCTGATGTGAGTGGATGAATGCAAAAGTGGAGAGTAGTGTCATATTTTTAGGTGGAAAAGAAATTATGACTGCTTTTTATAATGAAGATAAAATATTTAAAGAATTCAGTTCAGTGAAGAATTAAAGCGTTACTGAAAGGGAAAATTAAAGGTGAAATTTTAGAAGCTTACAAAAGCTGAAGTGTTCAAACAAACTTATTTGGAATGCATGAATAAAGAGAAAATACCATTGAAGAATCATTATCTCATCAATGAAGTCAGAAGTAGAGAGATTATGATAAATATGTAGGAATGATTGTTCAGATTAAACAATCAATAAAATGTATTTCTGTGACACTTCAAGAGGTTTCTTTTACTTTTTGGACCTTCGTTTTGCATTTAATCAAGAGCCTTTACAGGGCCAATGAATGCTAGGATGCTAGCAGGTCTTTATGGTAGCAGAGTCCCAGGTGAATGATAAAATCCACACGATTATCCCATGCGATTCTGCATTTGCTTTTCTTGTCCCTTTCTCAGAATCACAGAATGGTTGAGGTTGGAACTGGCCTCTGGAGGTTATCTGGTCCAACCAAATTATGGGGATATTTCCTTGCAAATAACACAGTGAAAACTTTTCAAGGCTAAATTCTGCTCTCGGGTACCTCAGTCAGTAAAACCAATACCTGTATGAAAGGCATTTTGCTGTGAAGAGGGAAATTTGTGCTCTTAAGTTCAGCAGGAATTTTTCAAAGGGTGGTCTAATTTTGTTTTCCAGATTACACTAGAGTAAATTACATCATCCCAGAGCACTCACAAATAATTCTGTCATTCCTGAATGCCCTTTCAAGAACTCCTTATAGATCTTTAGCCACCTATGTCTGAGCAACTTTTAAAGCAGCCTGAATTTTTAATCCCATTGTTGCAAAATACAGAGCTTAGAAAGTAGATGATACTATTAGAATACCTAAACATCCTAAATATACAACCAGTATAAAACTTAAAACATCTTCATTCACCATGTAGAATTTGACTAATTAAATTAGAAATAGATATTCAAAAAAATAAAACTAAAAAAAAAATTCAAAACAAACCAGGAAAAGATACTTCTCTGGTTTTCTCTCTTTACAGAGGGACATATCCAGAAAGCTTAGTCTAAGCTGAAATTAAAAAGCCCAAATACCTGAGATGTGAATGACTGAACAGTATGACAGAACATGTTTCTACCTTGATCAATAAGCATCTGTGCAACCTTCACCTATATCATTACCTGATTTTGATATGATTTTTAAGGCAAGTTACTTGTACTTAAAGAAAATCTGAAGACACAAATGAAAATATTAAGCTAGGTTTTCCTCACAATATACATAGCTGATTGGGATGGGAATCTTAGGACAAGCATTTACAGTTGCTTAAGACTGCTCGGATGATCACACACAGGTAGCACATGAATTTCTATTCACTATAGTATTAGTATGCACCTTTGATGCATTTTCACAGTAGGAATAAAATGAGAAGATTGTAACACCTTGCATAGAATATTCCATCTCCCTTTCATATATGCTACTTACTTTGTCATATATTACACCACTTTTCTTCCCTGTTCATAACATTTAATTCACTTTTACCCAACTAATAAAATAAGAGAATGCTTGTATATTTGCTCTTTATAAGCAAGTATATTGATCACAAAATATGGCTTTTTCTGTGTAAATTCCTGTTCAATTATCACATAACTAACCTGCCTAAAATCCCACCATGTTCTATCCCATTTGTTTCTTTCAGCTCCCTTTATATCAGGCAGAAAGCATTTGCTTGCAGTGATCACTGCGTACATCGCAGGCCACGTTCTTACTACAGACAATGAAACACATTTTATGGAATATATAGCATTATTAATCTGAGAAGAATAAGGCATCGCTAGTATTTACCTACTATGCATTATCATGGTGACCATTTTGAAAAACGGTAGTCAAAAGAAGCTTGTGAATACAGAAAAGGAAGAAAATAGAGTTATTTTTATGAAGTTATAGGTCTTATTTCAAGAGCTAAAAATCCCTGCACTCACACAGCCTGAGGATCTTCTCATTTGCCATCTCCTCCATTCCACTACACTGGGAAGGGAGTTAGGTAAGATATATGATCATTCGCACATCTAAGTCAGGAACGTATAAACACAGGTTAGAAGGGGTTGTTTGGTTTATGGCTAAAAACTGGTTTACAGACTCCAAATCTCAGTGCCAATTCTGCGTGGTCCCAGCACAGACATCACATGCAGCGCCCAAGCAGACTGCAGTAGCTGCAGGGTTTACCCAGTTGCTACTACCTTGTTCACCCATCTCCTGGGCAAGAGACCTCTCGAAAGCAGATACAAGCATGTTAACTCCAGAAATAATTTTGGAGAGATGTTGATAGAGCAATGCTATTCTGGTATAATTATTAATAATATAAGAATAAGCATCTACAATAACAATCTACTGCTTTTATGGAATAATTTCACTCTTGATAACAAAGAGTTAATCACTAGGTTTTTTTTGTACTCTCTTTCCTTTAGATGTCTGATGCTGGAAGAATTCGACTAACTTGATAGGAAGTCTCTTTGACATGGATCATAGCACCAAGACTTGTATAAGGATTAAAGATTTTTTCAAGAGCGGGGTGGAGGGGCAAAGCTCAAAGACTAATTTATTTCCAGGCAGATACCACAGCAATAAGATTAAGATATCCTCCCTTCCTGCAAGACAAAAATAAACAACCAAGGAGAAAAAGCAATAAAATGATTTTTTTTTTCCCCCAGCTAGTCAGCTTTATTAGCTCTTCAAGAGAGTTTTTTTTAAAGGTTTTAAAAATAAATCGAGCTAAAAAGTAAACATTTTCCAACTTTATAAACTGAAGTTTCCACTCTCAGCTGGGCACCCAGTGGAAAAAAAAAAGTAGGGATTAGGACTTGCTTCAGGAAAATACTTTGGTGCATCTTTCCAATCGATCATGTGCAAGGGCCACTGAATTTAGGTAATCCCATTCCCCCACGCAGTGCATGCGTAGAGGGACCGTCAATGTAAAGACGAGAACGATTTCTGAGATCTGCCAGTCTGAGCTAGTCAGCCCTCCCAGTTTTCCTGTCGCTCAAAGGCTGCAGTGGGATAACCCAATTTCACCACTGTCTGAGCCCACAAATGCTTAAGTCTTTGTCCTCTCACAGGACAGAAATACTAGCTGGCTGAAGCATACTCATACCATTTTCACAGGGGGTAAACCAGCCCTTTGCTACTCATGCAGGCTAGCACTTGTAGGTACACTATTGGCATCAAAATCACTTTTCCGTGCTTCACCTTAAACATCACGGTTCCTCTTAGTTTGGGGAGGACCTTGAGCACAAACCTTAGTTTGGGGAGAAACTCATAGGAAAACCTTTGTAAGTTTAGTGTTTGTATAATGTATTTGTTCATTGCTTTTTTCTCAGCTCGAACAATAAAATGCCAGGGACATCAGTGTCAGTCTTGCTACTGAATTCAGCAACTTTGGCTTATGTACATGATCATTTTCATGTTGTTAGGGATGCAGTACTTGTTTTTAGCTATTTTAGTTTTTTAGTTATTTTAGTTTTACATTCACTTAGATTTTTCCCTCTTCAGTTTATGAGACTATTTAGCTGTAATGGCAAGTTTTGTAACAGCTTTTTTTGTTGTTGTTTGGGTGTTTTTAGGGTGAATTTTAGGCTAAATTAGAGTTTACAATATTCCTTTAATTATCCAAATAATACTAACAGGCTGTTACAGTATTAAAACGCATGCAGTAAAATCATACTTGATGGAAGATAATTTTCTTATGCAAATGACTTTGGTTATGACTAGATAATTTATAATCATAAATACTAAATTCAAACAAACAAAGATTGATCATTCTAACAGTGCAGTGGGAAATGGAAATTGCATATCATTTTGTGTCAGGCTCACAGGAAAAGGTTAGTCACTTTATTGTCTTTCATCTGTGTTTGCATACAGACTAAAAGCAATTAAGGAGAATTCAGTGTGTAATAAAGGACATCCTACCATACTCATATTTAACAGGTATTCTGGAACTAAATATTTTTGAATGACAATATTTATTTTTTTTTAATTTTTACTAAACAAGCACAGTTTTGAAAAGAAACTACTCCGTCAGTGACAATCTTAATATTACTCTGTAACTGTGCATAGTAGATGCATATCAAAGATGTACTCTTTCTCCACATGCATGTCAAACAAAAATTGTTCTTGGGGTTTTTTTTATTTCACTTCTCACCATATTTTGTTACATTTACAAAAGGTATAATTTATAGCAAAATCTGTTCTTTCT